>JAJOOE010027210.1:0-13184 GCA_036250405.1 Solanum raphanifolium | reverse complement strand
GAGTAGGTGGTCTTGTGTGCTGTTTGTACCTGCCGAGCTTATGGGGGCTTGGTTAGGTTGTTGTTTTATTATTTTTGATACGTTTAGATTTAGGAGCATGTCAGTACAGTTATCTTATCCTTGATTTATTTATCAGATTATTCTAGTATATCAGGATACCTCATCATAGTCTATTGCCTTTCATACTCTGTACATTATTTTGTACTGACGCCCCATTGCCTTGGGGGCGATGCATTCATGCATGCAGGTCTTGACAGACGACCGAGTAGACCTCATCAGCAGCAAGATTGACTTTTATCCGGTTGGCTAGCCCCTTTCCTCAGGAGCTGCCAAAGTTGGGAGGTTTGTTACCTTTTGTTGTATATATCTTTATGGGTAGGCTGGGCCCTGTTCCGCTAATCTTTACTACTCTTAGAGACTTGCAGACTAGTGTGTGGGGTCTATAGCTACATTATGGCCATACTAGCCTATGTTGTTGGTTTACTGAAGTTTGTGACCTGTTTGATGTATTGTATTGATATATACCTGCTTTTAGTGTTGATATAGATATTATGGTGGCCTCGACAGCCCAATCAGGACTTTTGTGCTAGTTGGCTATTTATTTATATGATCTCATTGGAGTAGCTGTTTCTTTCATAGATCAGTTGACAGGGGCCTTGCCGGCCAAATGGCTTAGTTTTAAGGCGAGATATACTTGTTTGTTTTCTTGATTGCATGTGGCTGCCATGAGTTAGTAACAAATGGTTCAGCAGGGTCGGCTCGGGCCTGAGTTTTGGCATTAGGATCCAGTTGCGCCCCTCGAGTTTGGGGCGTGACACGTATCAAGATACTTCATCCAATACTAAGTGCTAACGATCGTTAAGTAGTAATATAACCCAACTAAGTAAGTTGGGGTTAAGTCCCAAGGGAGTAGTTTTTCCTTCAAATTCAAAGATGAAGTTGTGACAACAATCTCTTCAACGGAACACTTGTTACGCCATTATGGTTTGAATTTCAAATGTCAAATTTCACTCCAATTTCACGAATCAACATGAAATAAACAAATAGTAAAGTAGAATTTGGGGAGTTGACTAACCAATTGTTGAATTTTACTTAGAGAGTGAATGTTGATACTCACAATAGGGTAATTTGTTGTGGGTAGGTCAGGCCATATATAAGATAACTTTCTTTCAAACAATTACCTTTTCTATGTTGAATTCTCTCGAACTTCAACACTAATCGGAAGATGCCCAGCCCTTTGACCTCATAAAATTCACTCTCTCGAGCTGGATACAAAGGGTAGATTCCATATTTCACTCTTTCGAACTGAAATCCAGGTAACCCACTACTAAGGATGCTAAGTTTGCTACCTTGGTTTTGTGCCTCTCTCTTGAGCAAGCTCACAACACTAAACTTGTTACACTAAATATGCAAAACAACTTCAAAACGCAGCAGCAACTCAGACCCACTTCAAATTAATCCCATTATTTGCAATTCAACAATACCCACTTAGCAAAACTCAACATTTGGCTTCATAGTCAAAACCCCAAGAAAAGGGTTTTAGCCACTCATATCGAAAATAGAAAAATCAACATCCATCCTCACTTCCATAGTTGAGTACAAAATGAGAATTATATGAGGAAATCAACTAAAAATCTTCTCTATTACAAAATCTCTAAGAAAATCTTGCTAAAATCACTAGGAAAAGCCTTTGGTAGTGTTTTCTCTCTAAGTAATTTCTTTCTCACGTTTCTGAATATGTTTCTCTCTCTAGCCAAAACTAATTTAAACAAGTTTGATGTGTCACTGTTTAAGACCACTCGACAAGGTAAGTCGAGCATCGCCGACAGATCGACGACTCACCGATTGTCCTTCATCTTGCCTTCATTTTTCACTTCTTCTTGGTCTGCCTATTGTAACTTTAGGCGATCTAGGTCAGGATTGCCGAATAACTCCACGATTCACCATTTTTCCTTCTATCTCGCCCATCAGCACTTGCTTGAATCTTCTTCAGCACTTTTGGCCACCTGGTTGTCCTTCGCTGAATAGATTAGCGACACGCCGAATGGAATTGTTGCTCACCGAAATCACCTCCATTTTAGCTCCAGCATTCTGTAACTTTAGGCGATATCTTGGAAATTTGGCGATTCGCCAAATGACATCGGCGATCATTAGGTCTTCATTTCTTCATTTCTTTAGCTTACTTTGTTCCTTTCTTGCTCAATAGTGTCCGTGCATCGTTCATAAATCCAAATACCTGAAATTCAAGGATTTACATCATTCATTGGCACAAAACATGCCTTGAGGACACTAAATCTATTAAAATAAAGCCCTAAATGAGAACAAAGCGTGGACTCATCAGTAATCTATACACATTCTCATACTACCATCATTTTTCTTAACAAACAAAATTGGAGCACCCCACGGGGAAGCACTAGGACGAATAAATTCCTTGTCAAGAAGCTCTTGGATTTGAGCCTTAAGCTCTCTTAATTATGTCGGAGCCATGCGGTATGGAGGGATGGAAATGGGATGAGTACCAGTCTCTAAATCAATGTAAAAATCTATATCTCTTTCCGGAGGCATACTAGGCAAATCACTAGGAAATACTTCTCTAAATTCCGACACCACATGAATAGACTCAATGGATGGAGCTTCAATCTCAACATCCCTAATATGAGCCAAATAAGCCAAGCAACCCTGCCCTATCAATTTCTTTGCTCGAATGGAGGATATGATTTTAGTTTGCTTAGGCTTGTACACCCCTTCCCACCTAACTTTTTCCTTCCCGGCATTTCTAGAGTTACAGACTTAGTAGTACAATTAAGTACAACATAATAGGGGGACAACCAAGTCATGCCTAAGATTATGTCAAAGTCAATCATATCTAAAATCACCAAATCAGCCCAAGTCTGAAAACCCATAAACAAAATAGGACAAGCATAATAGTCATGGGTAACTATGACTGACTCTCCAACTAGGGTAGAAACATGGATAGGGGCATCAAGTATATCACAAATCATATCAAATTCTGAGGCAAATCTCACGGATACATAAGAATAAGTAAAACCTGGATCAAATAACACATTAGCCATTCGGTCACAGATAAGAATAGTACCAGTGATTACCGTGTCAGACACCTCTGCCTCATTCTTGCCCGGAAAAGCATAACATTGAGCCCTATCATCTTGACGAGCCACTTCCCTGCCTGGTTGCACCTTACCCCTACCTCTGTTACCATTTCCTCTACCTCTAGGACCTCATTGATTACCTCCTCACCTACCATGTGGAAGCCCTTAACCATTATTACCATTTCCCGCGGGTACAACTGCTTTAGATGGCTGTTGCGCAGAATCAAACACACGCGGGTAGGGACAATCTCTCCTCATATGCCTAGGTTCTCCACAATTATAGCAAGTACGATCAAAAGATGGTATGCCGCCCGTCGAAGGTGCGAATCCCTGGCTATCCTGAAAATAATGAGATGGAGTTCCTGAGTAATTACCTGTAGAGGCGGGCATAGCGGACTGAATTGTCTTGGTTGTAAGCGTTGGCCTCCCTGAACCTCTGGAACAATAACCTTGAAAGTTGCCTGAAATCTTGGCCCTTTTTGCCAATGCCTTAACCTGACCGTCTCGCCTCACCCCCTCCACTTTCTTAACATAATATGTTACCTCATTAAAGCTCCTACCTACAGAAGTCATATGAACAGATAATACTTGCAACTCAGAATTTAGTCCCCTAATAAATCAGCGGATCCTCTCCTCCTCTGTAGTAACCAACTGCGTAGCATATCTAGATAAAGCAAGGAACTTGGCCTCATAAGCAGCCACCGACATACCACCTAGCTCTAAAGCCATAAACTCATCCTTCTTATGATCCCTCAAAGTTCTAGGCACATATTTCTCTAAAAACAGAGCATGAAATTGGGTCCAAGTGAGTGGAGGTAAAACTGAAGATCTGCACTCCATATAAGCTCTCCACCACTGGTTGACCTCACCTTGAAGTTGGAAAGACACAAACTCAATCCCATGTTAATGAACAATACCCAATTTATGAAACCTCTCATAGTAATCCAGAATGAACTCATACGCATCCTTACTCTCAGAACCAAGAAATATCGGAGGCTTTAGCTTCAAAAACATAGTCAACATTTCATGCTCATTACCAGTCATAACATAACCCAACAAATTATGGAAGAAAGCATCAGTACCTACGCTTCCACCCACCTTGGGAGTAGTAATAGCAATAGGGGGATTAGAGATGAGTCCACAATTTGGACTCATTTAGGGCTTTATTTTAATGGATTTAGTGTCCTCAAACGTATATTTTGTCTCAATAACTGATGTAAATCCTTGAGTTTCAGGTATTTGGAGTTAGATACAAAGCATGGACACTATGGAGCAAAAAGAATAAGGCGGCTAAAAGAACGAAGAAATAAAGGCTTGAGAATCGCCTAGGTGAGTCGCCAAATGGCCATAACGTCGCCCAAAGTTCTAGTGTACTAAGCCCTGAAGGAAACGATCAACTTGGTGATGAAAATGAGCAGTCAGTGCGTCACCGAACAGTTCCGTGAAGCAACACCATATAGCCCAGTGATTCAAAACACGAAGATGCTGAAAGGCGATGAATCAGACCAAAGGGCGGATCGTCGAGTACATCGATGACCCCGACTAACTACGTCGAGTGGCCCTTCGCAGTACAAATTTTTGAAAACTATAAATACCCATTTAAATTTGTAGCTTAGTATCAAGTTGTGGCGAAGTATTACTTATTTTTAGAATATTTTCAGTTTTAGTTCTTAGAGTTTTTGGGAGATATTGTTCTTGAGATTGAAGGTTTTGAAGGTTTTCAACTCCAAGAAATTGGAAGTGGGTTTTGAAGAATCTTCATCCTTGACGTGTTTAAAGACATTATTTATCATACCCATTTGATGGAAACACTTTTTGGTATCGATTTCTATCTCTTTTTCATGTCTAGCTAAAACCCCAATTCTTGGGGTGTGATTATGTGAATATGGGTTAAATTTACTATTGGGTATTGCTCATTGTTAGTCTATTTGTTGTTTAAATGTGATTTCGTTTAGTAGTTGTGTTTGAACTTAATTGGATTGTAGTTGCAACTACAATTTCATCTTAGTGTTTTTAGCCTGCTCGAGAGAGAGGTTTTGAAAGGAAAACTACTAAATTGATAGCCTGTGGCTATTGGGTCGTCGTGGGTTCAGCTCGAGAGAGTGAATCCTAGACCTTCTCCCACACATTCAGCTCGAGAGAGTGAATGGGCTAAGGCGAAGGTTGTGCTTAATTGTTGCAATGCGGTGTTCGAGAGAAACCGAGTTGATTCGGGGTATGTTGTTCGAGAGAAAATTTACCCCCACTAAAGTCTAGCTTAGTTACAAATGTTCAGAAATTTACTATAAATAGCATTTACCCGATTGTTTATTTTATCCCATATTCCTATCACATCCCAAAAATCCCGTCTCCCTATTTTGCATCTTTATATTTTTGTTCTTTTTGTTTTTTAGTTGAATACGAACCCCTATTGATAATTGACATTCTTGTCACTTCTTGATTTAGTATGCTTTTACTCGTAAATATTTATAGCTATGATTGACTAGAACATAATTTTACTTTTCTATTTCATTCTCGATTACTAACTGCTCCCTTGGGACTCGACCCCAACCCATTCGATTGGGTTATATTACTATACACGATCGTTAATACTTGAATTGGAAGTTGTGTCTTTGATTACATCAAATAATCAAAATGGCGCCGCTGCCGGGGAGTGGTCTTAATTGAGAATGTTTAGTTAAGTTGAATTTTGTTCTTGTTAATTATAGTAATGCTTACTTAATTTTTAGCTTTTTGTTTTGCTTGTTTGAGCTTTGAAACAGAGGAGGTGAGTATGTCAAGCAATACTCGCGAGCAAATGGAGTTCCCTCTATTAGAAGTAATGATGTTCAGGGATTGCATTCTAACCTTCAAACAATTGGAAGGTGAACATATTCAGGAGGCGTGGGCAAGGTTTAAACAACTGCTAGTTCAATCCCAAACTCATCAAATTCTCAATATAGTCCTCCTGGATTGCTTTTACAAAAGTCTTGGTCCCGAAAACAAGGTATTGGTTGACCAACTTATCCCGGGTGGTATTACATAACATCCCTATGTGATAGCAGCCTACCTGCTTGATAACATGGCTGAAACAAACCAAGAAGTAGAGAAGGACTTCATGTTGGCAGCATTGATGACTCAGATGGATGAGTTGGCCAAAAAGATAGCGGAGATTGAAGTGCAATGCAAAAGGAAGGACAAATACATCCCTCCTCATGAGAGAAAAAGGGCTAAGGACAATGAGGGTAAACGTGTCGAAGGAATGCTCGCGATCATTCTCCACAAGGTAAATGAGCATGATAGGGTGTTGGAAGAGATGAAAGAGAGCATCGAAGTGATGAAACAGATGATTAGTTCTCATTCCAGATCAATACAGCTGCTCGAGAACCTTATGGGTCATGTGATGCCTCAGCTCTACCCGCAGTAAAATAGGGGTTGCCAAGTGATGCTATGGCTAACCCCAAGAGTGGAGTTTAGGTGTTGACTCGCGTCGTGCCACGACATTAACTAAGGCATTATTTAGGAGGCAACCCAAAACCTTTTATTGCCTTATTTTTGTTTTAGAAATAATGGTATGTTGATTGTGTAGATTAAAGTGTGGGAAGTGGTTGAAATTTGCAGGTTGGCGAGCTAAAAGTTGCAGACGGCGCATCGTCGAAGAGGTCGGTGACCCTGAACTAGATCGCTGTTAGACTCAAGGCAATTTTAATGTGCAGTCTGTAAAACTCGGCGAGCCCAGGAAATCATTGGCGAATCGCCGACCAGGTCGGCGATCCCAACGTAGACCACCGTTTGGACCCTCACATTAATAGGAGGGCCTATAAAACTCAGTGAGGTAATCGAACACTCGGAGTGTCGCTGAGTGTGTCGGCGAGCGCAACTAACATCGTCGAATAGGCGAGATCTGGACGGTCTATTCAAGTGCCAAAGGTTTAAATTTTGAATTCTTTCATTTTCCCTCATTTTTTATCTTCCCAAATGCGCACCCATCTAGTATTTTCGATATTTCTGCACTCTATAAGTATTTTAGTTGATCGATTGATGCTTGGATTTGGATTACATTGCAGCCTAGCTTTTCAGTCCTTATTAATTGGCAACTAAGGTTGGTTTTCCAAACCCTGAGTTTATCTTATTAAATTTGTACTCATTTGCAATGATCTTATCTTAGTGATGTGTGTGTTAGGCCTCTCTAATAGGATTAGACTGTTTCAATGCCGATTATAATTTGATAATCTTGCCCGTATTGTTCTAATCGTCGGATGCCCGTAAATTTGTGCCTTAAAATGAATTAAATTTTGTGGGGTTGTGGTTGTGTGTTGGTTAGATTAGTTGGGTGAAGTCTGAGTAGCTCGTATTTATGCTAAATAGCATAAATTGCACAATGATAGAGTGGGACACACCATTCTTAAGGGCAGAAGTCGTCAAATGGCCAAATTTGGCAAAACCGGGAGAAGTCTGAGTATCCCGGGGTGATGGGTGTTATGGGTCTGAGCTTAATTTAACTAGAGCATGCTTTGATTTTGTTTTCGGGGGTTGCGGGGTTGAATTCGAGAAGTTGGGTTGAAAAATAAGCACGTTGGGCCATTTAGCGAGCTGGGTCGAGCTCGCCGAACCACTCGGTGGTTCGCCTAATGTCCCCATCTCGCCTTTAATTTCATGCTTTATTTGATGATTGGTTCTATAACTTTCGTCGAGAAGCCTAAGGTCGCCGAAAGCACTCAGCGACTCGCCAAAGGTATTCTTGATCGCCCTTTGTCTGCACCCCTGAACCCTTTATGCACTGTAACCTTCGGCGAACTATCCCTTGTTCACTGAATGAGATTGGTGATTCACCGAGAGGTTTTTCCCATCGCCAACTTGCCATAATATTTGAGCCAACTCTTTCGGCGTGCCCAATGCAGCTCGCCAAGTAACTCGGCGAGTCCTTCTACAACTATTTCTCTATGAAATTGATTAAGTCATATCCAACTTTTCCCAATGTTTTGCAGACATGGCCAATCCTAAAGTTGCAGGGCAAAACATGTCACCCCGAGGGAAAGCAAAGGGGATTACACTGAATGAGGATACAGTTCTGTCCATGGGCAAGGCCACAAAACTCCGCACAACTGGGGGGAGAAGCAAGGGTAAAGGCAAAGCACCTGCCTCACCAGAGGCAAGCTCCGACAGTGATGTCATCTATGACACGTACCTTACCACTTCTGAGAGTGAGGGTGAGCATCAGGAACCTCAAACTATGGCGTCTAATGATGATGAGCTTGTAGCAGCACAAAGGGCAGAGCTACGATCTAAAAAGTTGAATGATCCGTCGAGGATCCAGACTCTTCAGACTACTCCTTCTCCTCCAGCTCCAGAACAAACAGTGGTCCTAGCACCACCAGTTCAGGGTCCTCCCCCCTAGTCTATGAACAGATTAAAGACTGAAGGACTGAGGATGATTATTGAGGAAAAGCGTTTGTTCACGGATGGAGTGATTGATAGGTATCCAGAGATTATGAACTGCCTCAAGTATCATGATTTCCAGATCTTCACCAAGCCCCGTTGCCCATATATTCCAACTTAGGTGCGAGAATTCTATTCTTATGGAACCTTGATACCATGGAGAAAGAAGCAAACTACAGTATTCAAACCACTTGACTATGTAGTCGTTCGAGGAAGGAAGGTCAAGTGTGACCATGCCATTATTGATGTTATCCTAGATCGTCCTGAGGACATTGAGGACGTCTACCAGTACATGATTAGGAATGAAAAGCTAGACAACATGAAGAAGTGGTTAGCCCCACTGATTTCATATGACACTCCCAAGTGGCTTGAGGCTGGTGCTGTTATTAAAAAAAAGGACCTCAACATGGCAGCTCGGTATTGGTTTGGTTTCATCAGCAGTACGATCATGTCATCCCAAAACGAGTCTATTCTGTGACATGCCAAAGCAGCCTGTCTAGGTTGCATTATTGATAAAACTCAACTAAATTTGGGAATGATCATTGCTTAAGAGATTCTTATGCGTGCAAAATAGCACCGAACCTCACTTCTCTTCCCGGTATTAATCACCGAGTTGTACAAATGGGCTCGGGTACCTAAAGATGCAAAGAAGGATGTGGAGGTGATTCCCACATCCTCCACTGATATCCGGATGATCGAAGCTAAATATCTTAAGGATCAAGTAGAGAAAATGCAAAAAGCAACCCCGGTGGACATTTCCCCGGTTGTGGTCTCAGACTCCATACCTACAGAGGCATTTTTGCCTACTCCGGCCCATGATGTTGTGAAACCACTGAGAGCTACCATTGATGCCATCGAGGCTAGAATAGCGATGTGTGAACATGACCAAGGAGCCACAGGGGAGGTGATGGCATTAAAGGTCGCTATTGCTGCTTTGAAGAGTGATGTGGATCAGTTGAAATCCACTGATATTTCCATGATCTTCAGGACAGTGGAGATCCCAGATATACCCGAGGTTGAGGAAGTTGTTGATCCCGAATTTGAGGCGGAGACGGATGAGGAGATGCTAGGGGTGGCTGAGGAAACTGTAGATGAGGGCCTCAATGAGACTGAGGAAGCCATGATAGTTATAGTTGAGCAGGCTTCATTGGCATATACACCTTTGGCGGTCTCTAGTGGAGCTGGCACTTCTGAGGTGACTCCAGGCGCTGATGCCCAAATCCAGACCAATGCACCGGGCACTGATGCCCAAACAGATGGAGCGACTTCTTAGACAGGATCCCCTCTTTACCTCCCTCTCTGTCGTTTATTTCTTTTGACTTATGGATATTTTTAGCTTGTTTGCATTTGAGGACAAATACTTTTGTTTGTGGTGGGGTGAGGCCCATTTTTGTGCATATTAGTTTTGTTTATATATTGGGCTTTGAGCTAAATTTATGTTATACACTTCTTTTTGTGGAAGGTTTGAGCTTGTGGCTTCTTGCTTTTACTTGTAAATGATTTTTGACCCATTCGAAAAAATTTCTCCCACTCTTGTATATACTGTAATGTGGCTGTTTTTTTAGCAAATTTGATTCTCGGTTTTGATCAATATCGATGACTCAAATAGTGCTCATAATCGAACGAACATGAATGTGCGGCTACAATGAGACCAAGTGAAGTTACATAGACAATATGTTAACTCTTTGCATCTCGTTGTGACTAGCCAATTATCGAATCGAGTCCCTTGTGATGAACATTGCACACTAGCGAAAGTGTGGAGTCTTGTTTGACTTTGGTGTCAATGCCTTGTGTGTTGTGCTTACCGTTAACCATGCATGATGACACCTATAATTTGCCCCGTTAGTCCGGTTGACTAAGTGATGCAATTTCTTGAAATGATTTTAGGCAACTTTAAAGAATGTGAACCAATTTTAAAGTATACCTCTTTTGTGGCCTACCTTGTGAGTATGTGAACCTCTTTTGAGCACCCTTTGAACCTTAATCTTTTCTTGGAAGAAACTTGATAACATTGCTACCTTTTTATTAACCCATTACCCATAATCCTCATGATCTATGGTTTGTTTGAATAGCCAACTCAGGCCAAAAGCCTCAGTTGGGGGTGTGGTAGTCCCTTGTGTCCATGTTTTGAGAAAAATGGAACCCCTCCATGTAAAAAAAAGGAGAGAAAAAGAAGAAAAGATTGAAAAAGAAAAAGAAAGAAAAAGTTGTGAAATAAAGTTGTGGAAATACAAAGAAAATGGGGTTCCCAATGGCTCATGGAAGATGAATAAGAGGTGACTTTTGAGCTTGAATGAAATTGATAAAGAAAAGGAAAGAAGGTGTTGTTCACATCACATTTCATGAGGATTTTTAGCCTATAAGCCTAAATGACCATACCATTACACTCAGCCCCGTTGCAAGCCTTGAAAAGACCTTTTTGATCTTGAAAGAGCTTAAGCAAAAATCGATTGGAAAATAAGGGCAAACCTATAAGTGAAATCATGCATTGTGTTTATCTTTTTGAGTGTGAGTGTTGACTTGATTCCGGAACTTTAATTGATTGAACCATTGAGTGAATATATAATCATTTTTTGTGAGGGCATTTGATTTCCTTTGTTGAGCTTGAACTTGCATTTGAAGCATGTATAGTGAGCTTGAGATTCTTTGATAATGGTGAGTCACAACTTGAAACTTTGATTGCACAATTGATTCTTGCATGAGTAAGTTGAGACTTTTTGTGTGCATTCATGATTGAGTCTTGTGTAGCACTGTTTGAGACATCCTTTTTGAACTAATGAACGTGAGTTTTACTTGAGAACAAGCAAAAGTTTAAGTTGGGTGTGTTGATGAGTCCACAATTTGGACTCATTTAGGGCTTTATTTTAATGGATTTAGTGTCCTCAAATGCATATTTTGTCTCAATAACTGTTGTAAATCCTTGAGTTTCAGGTATTTAGAGTTAGAGCCAAAGCATGGACACTATGGAGTAAAAGGGAACAACGCGGCAGAAAGAATGAAGAAATGAAGGGCTGAGGATCGCCTAATGCAATAGGCGAGTCGCCGAATGGCCGTAACCTTGCCCAAAGTTCCAGTGTGTTGAGCCCTGAAGGAAAAGATCAAGTTGGCGATTAAAGGGAGCAGTCGGCGCATCACCGAACAGTTCTGCGAAGCAACACCATATCACCCAATGATTCAAAACATGAAGATGTTGAAGGTAAAAGCTGAAAGGCGATGAACTAGACCAAAGGGCAGATCGCCGAGTGCATCGGCAACCCTGACTAATTGCGCTGAGTGGTCCTTCGCAGCACAAATTTTTGAAAACTATAAATACCCATTTAAATTTCTAGCTTAGTATCAAGTTGTAGCGAATTATTACTGATTTTTAGAATATTTTCAGTTTTAATTTTTAGAGTTTTTGGGAGACATTGTTCTTGAGCTTGAAGGTTTTGAAGGTTTTCAACTCCAAGAAATTGGAAGTGGGTTTCAAAGAATCTTCATCCTTGACGTGTTTAAAGACATTATTTATCGTACCTATTTGATGGAAACACTTTTTGGTATCGATTTCTATCTCTTTTTCATGTCTAGCTAAAACCCAATTTTTGGGGTGCGATTATGTGAATATGGGTTAAATTTGTTGTTGGGTATTGCTCATTGTTAGTCTATTTGTTGTTTAAATGTGATTTAGTTTAGTAGATGTGTTTGAAATTAATGGGATTGTAGTTGCAAATACGATTTCATCTTAGTGTTTTTGGCCTATTCGAGAGAGAGGTTTTAAAACCAAAACTACTAAATCGATAGCCTGTGGTTATTGGGTCGTTGTGGGTTCAGCTCAAGAGAGTGAATCCTAGACCTTCTCCCACACATTCAGCTCGAGAGAGTGAATGAGCTAAGGCGAAGGTTGTGCTTAATTGCTGTAATGCGGTGTTCGAGAGAAACCGAGTTGATTCGGGGTAAGTTGTTCGAGAGAAAATTTACCCCCACTAAAGTCTAGCTTAGTTACAAATAAATGTTCAGAAATTTACTATCAATAGTATTTATCTGATTGTTTATTTTATCCCATATTCCTATCACATCCCAAGAATCCCGTTTCCCTATTTCGCATCTTTATATTTTTGATGTTTTTGTATCTAAGTTGAATACAAACCCCCATTGATAATTGACATTCGTGTCACTTCTTGATTTAGTATGCTTTTACTCGTAAGTATTTATAGCTATAATTGACTAGAACATAATTTTACTTTCTATTTAATTCTCGATTACTAACTGCTCCCTTGGGACTCAACCCCAACCCATTCGGTTGGGTTATATTACTACACGCGATCATTGACACTTGAATTGGAAGTTGTGTCTTTGATTACGTCAAACAATCAATTAGCAGGAGCTTGAGTTGCTTGAACAGATGTAAGCACTCTAGGACCAGCCAATCATTTCAAAAACGACATGATTTGTTGAGCTAACACCGGATCGATGAGAGGAATACCTGTAGTCTCAGCTTGCACCTCTTCCTATTGTCCAACTTCCTCAACATTCTCAACTGTCACGACCCGGGAGCACCCCCTAGTCGTAACCGGCGTACTCGACCTCGAAGAGGTCTAATACAAGCCTCTTAGCATTCATTCATCGCATAGACACCAAAACCATAAGGAATTAAAAACTTTCTTCACACACGAAGAT
>JAJOOE010027209.1:0-13697 GCA_036250405.1 Solanum raphanifolium | reverse complement strand
TTAAATTTTAATTCTTCTAGTATTTCTTTATAATTTTTTGAGAAAATCTATTGTATGCTTTTTTATAGGTCTTGAAGACTTGATGAGTTTACAAGTATGATTTGAAGACTTAAGTTGCTTATCAAATTTAGTCGGGACTATTTGAAAAATTTCTTATTTTTTGTAATGAATGTTAGTAACTTTTATTTGATAGTACGGTTCTACATATGGAATGGTGATCTACTTTTTGTATGTATGAAAATATGATATTATTTATATTCTGCCTACATTCATTGTTTATATATTATAATTGCGTGTGTATGTTTTATAAAAATGACAAAAAGTAATATATTTATTTGGGGCCAGAATTATTGTAAATAAAAAACAATAGAGACCAGAATCTTGTCCTCAAAAGTTTTAGGACCAGGAAATATGGTCGCTACAAATATTTAGATACAAATACATAGGGACTATGCATCCATTTAAGGACTGGAAATATGGTCCCAAAAGAACCTTTAGGGACGGGGAATATATTTGGTCTCGAAATACTTTCTGGGACCAGTTGAAAATTGTCGTCGCTATTAACCTCTAGCGACGGAGCCTTTAAGGACGAGTGGTGACCAGATATTTATCGTCGCTGTCGACTTTTAGGGACCAGATTCAGGCTTTTAGGGACCATATTTCCCTTCGCTAATAGCCAATTTTCTTGTAGTGATGCTTGGTTTACTTTAGTCATACCATCTAGGAGAAATGAGGCTACTTCAAATGATTGTAACATTATTCCTCCGTGCACCAATTGATCAACTATTCCTTTATTCACCGAATCTGGACTACGGTAGAAGTATTGGAGTAGCAACTCACTTGGTATCCCATGCGTTGGGCATTTACCCAAAGATCTTTTGAACCTTGTCCATGACTCGTGATTCGGTTCGCCTCCTGTTGCTTGAAATTCTGGATATCGTCTCTCAGCTTCATCATTTTTTATGGAGGAAAGACTCTTTTATGAAATGCCACAACCAACTCCTCCCATGATCTAATGGAGTTATTCGGGCACTCAATCAAAAATTTAGTGGCACCCCCAGTTAACAAAACTGGGAATAAGCGAAACTGTAAGGATTCTTGAGATAGGTTCTTGAATGATAAAGGGGTGCACACATCCACAAAGCTTCTTACATGATCGTGCGGATCTTCATGTTCCAACCCTCCAAATAAGCCTCTCGAATGTATGATTTAGAGTGTTGCGCTGGTAACTTCGAACATTACATTCCCATCAGCTTGTGGTATGCAAGTTTGACCCATCTCTCCCAAGCCGGTAGGATGATAAACACTATTAGCATCATTGATGTCGTCTCGATGAAAAGCACCACCTGCTGAGTGGCCCGCTTGGCAGCTATTGTCCCTGTCTGTACTCATATGGCCTGTTGTGGCACACAAATACTCAAAACACAACTGAAAATTAAATTAGTAAATTCCAACTAAGAAGAACAAAAATTCTATTAATCAAAAAATTCTCAAATAACACTACTCCCTGGCAGCGGTGCCATTTTGATGCTTATCTTGACCAACGACACTAACCTATGGTATGAGTGTCTACGATCGTCGATAGTATAGTAACCCAACTAAAGGTTGGGGTCGTGTCCGAAGAGAGTGGTTTTTAGAATTGATAGAAAAATAAAATTAAGCTCTAACTAGTCGTAGCTAAAGACATTAACGAACAAAAACATTGTAAATAAAGGGGGTGACACGAAAGTGTCAAATATCGATTTGGGATTTTTGTTACAAGTAGTAAAAGCAGCAAAAATTAACAAGAGAATCAAGTATGGGGAAATGTTCTTGGGTGTGACCGCTATACACGTTGCATTAAATAATTGGGTACATGCTTTTGACAAGAAATTTATAAGATAATAGTGACTAGGCTAAGCTTTAAATGGAAATAAGTTCCCTATCGGGCAACTTACCCCATTTCAAATGCGTTCCTCTTGAACACCTATTTGCCGGATGAAGACCACTCTACGACTTACCCTACTCACTCTCTCATGCTCAGCATTAGGATATGGGACAAGGGCTCACCCTCTAGGGTTGAACCTCATGTCGACCCACTCCTTAGGCCATCAGTCTAGTGGTCTTGGTTTCACGACCTCCCTCTTGGGCAAGCAGAAAACACTTGAGTGGCTTTGTATTTGCAACTACAAACCATTTAGATTAAACCACAACCACTAGGAGAAATTACCATTAAACTACATCTAACCTATCAACAAGCAAGACCTAACAATAATATCAACACATATTTGTTAAATCACACCCCAAGAATGGGGTTTTTTAGCCACACATCAAGAAATATCAAAATACACCTAAAATGATAGTAAAATCAAATGGGTATAAGAAATCAAACCTTAATTTAAGCAAAGGAAGAAGAATAGAGAAGACCCACTTCCAACTTGGGGAAGATGAACTCCTTTCTTCAAGTACCTAAAAACCCTATCCAAACTTGAGAGAAAATATCTAAAAAGTACTATTCTCTTCTGGAAATTAAAATAAAAATTTGACTCCTTAAAAATAATAATAAGTTCAGTATTTATAGACTTCAGAAAATAGCGTTAGCTGATCTTTCGGCAAAGTTAGTCGATGTCGCCGAATGATTTCGGCGACTCGCCCTTCGTCTGTCTCATCGCCGTTTCGTGCTTGCCTTCAGCACCTTCACGTTCTTGACCATTGGGTGGTATAGTATTGGTTAGTGGAATTATTCGGCGAAGCACCGATTGCTCCTTTCATCGCCTTTTTGATCCATCTCATTTAGGGGTTCACGTACTTTTATAAAGGGAGGAGTAAATCCCTTTGGCAAATTGCCAAGTGTGCTTGGCAATGCTCGGGCTTCAACTTCGTCGTTCTTTTCAGCCTTTTTGTTCCTTTTTTTGCCTAAGTGTCAATGCTTTCACTAAAACATCAAATACCTGTAACTTAAGAGTTTTCATAAGATATTTAGACCAAATAAGCATTCGAGGACACTATTCTTATCAAAATAAAGCCCTAAATGAGTCCAATTTGTGGACTCATCAGACTCCAGAAGGGCCAGCTTCACTGAATCCCGCAACAGGTGCTAAAGAAGCCTGTACGGAAGCATCTATCATAATTGCTTCCGTCTCGCTCAGGTCTTCATCTGCAGCTCCCTCAGTCTCCTCATGCATCTCTTCAGCAGTCTCTACTTCTTAGTCAGGATCGACTATCTGCTCCATTCTTTCTCTATGTCTAGTGGTGGTTTGAGGCATCTTAGGCACGTCTGGAATTTCCACTGTTCCAAAAAACATGGATACATCGGTGGACTTTAGGTGGTTTACATCTTTTCACAACTCGGTGATCAATACCGAGAAAAGAAGAGAGGTCCGGATCTGCTTTGCACGCGTATAAATCTCTGAAGCTATGATCATCCCCAAATTTATTCTAGTCTTCTCCATGATGCAACCCAAACAAGCTGCTTTAGCAAGGGGAAGAATCAACTCATTCTGGGATGGCATAATTGTACTGTTGATAAAACCGAACCAGTATCTTTCAGCTACATTCAAGTCTTTATTTTCAACTGGAGACCCTTCTGCCAACCACTTCAGCAAACCGTCTGAAATTAGTGGGGATAACCACTTTTTCATTGTGTCCAGCTTCTCTGTTCTGATCAAGTGCTGGCAGTGATCCTCAATACTCGTGGACATGCCCAAGATTGTGTTGATGGCCTCACTGTCACAAATTACCTTCCTTCCTCAAACAACCACATAGTCGGCATCTTTGAACGTTGATATTAGCCTCTTCCTCTAGGGTACAAGTGTACTGTATGGACTATAAAATTCTCTGACCCAGCCTGGTATGTAAGAACCACGGAGTTTTTTCAAGATTTGGAACTTGTGGTGCTTCAGGTACTCTATTATCTCCGGGTACCTGTCGATAACCCCATCTATCTACATACATTTTTCCTCCAGGATTTTTCTCAGCCACTCAGCCTTCGATCTATTCATTGACTTGGGCAGAGTACCTTGTACAGGAGGTGCCAACACTATTGCTTGTTCTAGATCTGGAAGTGTAGGAGTGGTAGACTGGGGACTCCGGATTCTAGATGGATCATTTAGCCTCTTAGAATGCAATTCAACTCAATGTGCTATTGTGAGCTCATCCTCTTTAGATCCTGTAGTCTAAGGTTCCAAATGTTCCTTTTCACTATCAGATGGATTGTGGTAAGAAGCATAATATCTCTCACTGTCAGAGCTTGCGTCTGATAACTCAGGTGCTTTGCTCTTTCCTTTGTTTTTCCTATCAGATGTGGACAGTTTTGCGGTCTTGTCTTTTGATACCGCTGCGCCTTCATTGATTTTAATCCCTTTCGCCTTATTGCGTGGTGGCATGTCTCTACCTGGAGCCTTTGGTCTAACCATGTCTGCAATATACTAAAAAAATTGAGAAACAATACAATTAATAAGCTCAGACAATATACTGCAGATAGACTCGCCGATCCAGTCGGCAAATTACTGAACCACCTTGGCGAGCTAGCTCGGGCTCACCGAAGGTATTGGCTCAAAGGTTAGAGCAAGTTGGCAATGAGAAGGCCTTTTCGGCGTCTCGGCCACTACTTTCAGTGAACAATAGTTTGTCCACCGAAAGTTACAGGGCAACAAGAGATCAAGGAGGCAGAAAAAGAGCGAACTAGATCGCTTTTGGCGAGTCGCCGAGTGCTTTTGGCGACCTCGGGCTTCTCGCCCAAAACTACAAAATCTCAAGTCAATTTCACACGAAATTAAAGGTGAGATGAGTATTTTTAGGTGAACCGCCGAATAATTTGGTGAGCTCGACTTAGCTCACCAAACAGCCCAACGTGCTAATAATATACCCGATATCTCCAATTCAGCCATGCAATCCCGGGATACTCAGAGGTCTCCTGGTTCTGCAAATCTAGATAGCACGCAAGTAAAATCACAAGATTTGACTCATTTCAATGCACAAGCTTACAAAATTTTAAAAATCAAGATACAACAGGCAATATTCTAGACTTAAGATATGTATTCAAACATTCTAATCCTACCAGATAGGCCCAGCACACGACAACAAGATACGAGTATTGCAAGTGACCAAAAGATTCTTAAAAATAAACTTGGGGTTCGGACACTAACCTTAGATGACGATTAATACAAATTGAAATGCTAGGCAGCAAAGTAATCCAACTCTGAGCACAAACCGTCGCCTAAAATACTTACAAAGATGGGAAACTATATTTTGTGAGGTTAGAAAGTGAGGGAAAATGAAATTTCAAACCCATTGAACCAATATACCATCCGGTTCGTGCCCATTCGGCGATATTAGTAATGTTCACCTACGTCCTTGGTGACACACCCATTGGTTGTTTACCTCACCGAGTTTTACAGGACCTTCATTAAATATGACGATCCAAACGATGGTCTACATCGGGATCGCCAACCTGGTTGGCTATTCGCCAAATTTCTCCTTCGATCGCCGAAGCTTACAAGCCTAAATTACTATGATTTTGAACATAACGACAGATTAAATCGGGCACGCCGACCCTTCTGGCGATGCGCCAACTAGGTCATTCTTTCACCCATCTGCACTTTTCAAACGCTTTCCCACTTAAACCTACACAATCAACACACCATTATTTATAAACTCAAAATAAGAACAAGGATTTTGGGTTGCCTCCCAAATAGGGCCTTAGATAACGTCGTGGCATGACGCAAGTCAACACTCAAACTCAATTTTTGGGGTAAGCCGTAGTATCACTAGGCAACCCCCTGTTTTGTTGCAGGTGGAGATCGAGAAACGCATAACCCAAGAGGTTCTCGAGCAGCTGGATAGCTCTGGAATGAGACCAAATCATCCGCTTCATTCCTTCAATGTCTTCCTTTATTCCTTTCATCTCTCTATCTTGCTCAATCACTTTGTGGAGAATGATTTAGAGCATTCCCTCAAGGTGTTTAACCTCATTGTCTTTGAGACTTCTTCGCTCATAAAGAGGGATGATTTATCCTTCCCCTAACACTGGACTTCGATCTTCACCATGTTTTTGGCAAACTCATCCATCTGAGTCATTAGGGAGGCCAACATGAAGTCTTTTTCTACTTCTCGGTTCGTTTCAAGCATTTGATTAAGCAGTTGAGCTGCTATCACATATGGATGTTTCACAATGCCTCCATGAATGAGTTGATCGACCAACCTCTTGTTTCCAGGACCAAGACTTTTGAGAAACAGTCAAGGAGAGGTATGTCGGGAATGTCATGATTTGGGCATTAATTGATCAATTCATTAAACCTTGCCCATGAATTGTGGATTCGTTCTCCTTCCAATTGCTTGAAGGTGAGAATACGATCCCGGAACATCATTACCTCTAATGGAGGAAACTCCATTGGCTCCCGAGTATAGCTCGCCATGCTCACTTCCTCTATTTGGATACAAACAAACCAACAAAACAAAACTAAAGATTAAATGAATAAACTACAACTAAGAAGAACAAAAAATTTACTAATCTAAAAATTCTCAAATAACACCACTCCCCAGCAGCGGCGCCATTTTGATGTTTGCGTAATCAAGACACAACTTCTAATGCAAGTGTCTACGATCGTACAATAGTTTAATAACCCAACCAAGGGTTGGGATCGTTCCCAAGAGAGTTGTTTTGAGAATTAATAGAAGAATAAAATTTATTTCTAATTAGTCGTAGCTAAAGACATTACGATTAAAAATATTATAAATTAAAGGGGGACATAAGAGTGTCCCCCTTTAACAATGGGTTTTCTCACTAGTCAGTAAAAACAAAAAAATAAACAAGGATTTCTAAGTAATGAGAGGGGATCCTTGGGATGTGACAGGAATATGGGCTAAGCTAGATTATTTTGTACATGTTTTCAATAGAAGAGTCATAGAATAATTGTGACTAGGCTAAACTTTAAAGGGGATAAGCTCTCTCTTGAGTAACTTACCCCGTTTCAAATGTGTTCCTCTCGGACAACCACTTGCCGCATGAAGACCAGCCTATGCCTTAACCCACTCACTCTCTCGAGCTGAGTGTGTGGAAATGAGACTAGGATTCACTCTCTCGAGTTGAACCTCATGTCGACCCACTCCCACTGGCCATCAATTTAGTAGTTTTAGTTTTACGACCTCTCTCTCGAGCAAGCCGAGCACACATAAATAAACTTTTATTTGCAACTACAAATTCCATAAATTCATCCAAAACTACTAAAGGAAATCACAATTAAACGACGATTAAACTATCAGCAAGTAAGACCCAACAATTATCTTAACCCATATTCGCTAAATCACACCCCAAGACTTGGGGTTTTTAGCCTCACATGTATAAGAGATAGAAATTTATACCAAATTAAGCTCGCATTCAACTGGGTATGCAGATTTAAGTCTTGATACATGCCAAAATTGAAGAATCCAAGAGACCCAAATCCAAATCTTGAAGATGAAGCCCTTTGGATATTCAAATCTTCAAAACCCTCTCAAACTTAGAGCAAAAATATCAAAACTACCATTCTATATGAAAATTATAATAATTGTTCCACACTTAAATCTACAACTCTAACTAGTATTTATAGTTTTCACAGATGTGTGGTGCAGCAGATCATTCGGCATCGTTAGTCGGAATCGTCGATCAACTCGGCAATTCGTCTTTTGGTGTAATTCATTATCATCTTGCACCAGCCTTCAACATCATCGTGCTCTGGGTCATTGGGCGACATGGTACTGCTTCGCGGAACTTCTCTGCGATGCGCCGACTGCTCCTTTTTCCGCCGACTTGATCCTTTCCTTCAAGGCTCAGCTCACTGGAACAAAAGGCGAAGTAAGACCCTTCGGCGACTCGCCAAATGGACTCGGCAATCCTTAGGCATTCGTTTCTTCGTTCTTTTCAGCATTTTCGTTCCTTTTTGTGACGTAGCGTCCATGCTTTCCTTCAAATTTCAAATACCTTAAACTTAAGATTTTTCATCGGATATTGAGAAAAAAAAGCAATTGAGGACACAATTTCTATTAAAATATAGCCCTAAATGAGTCCAATTTGTGGACTCATCAGTACATGCCTTTGATAATAAATCCGTTGAATATTTGTGACTAGGCTAGACTATAGTGGGGGTAAATTCTCTCTCGAGCAACTTACCCAGAATGAAATGGGTTCCTTTCGGACACCCACTTGCCACATGAAGAACAACCTCCACCTTAGCCCATTCACTCTCTCGAGCTGAACCTTATGTCGACCCAATCCCACCGGCCATCAATTTATTAGTTTTAGTTTACGACCTCTATCTCAAGCAAGCCGAAAACACAAAGGTGAAATCATATTTGCAACTACAATTTCATTTAGTTCCACCGCAACTACTAAACGAAATCACATCTAAACAACAAATAAATCATCAACAAGCAAGACCCAAAAGATAATCTAACCCATATTCACAAAATCACACCTCAAGAATTGGGGTTTTAGCTAGACATGTAAAAGTGATAGAAATTTGTACCAATATAAGTTTACATTCCAATGGGTGTGACGATTTAAGTCTTAAAACAAGCCAAGAGTGAAGAATCCACAAGATCAAGTCCAATTTCTTGGAGTTGAAACCCTTTGAATATTCAAGTTCTTCAAAACCCTCTCCAAACTTAGAACTCAAAGTTCTATGTTAAAAATTTTATATTAAAATTCTAATACTAAGTTACAACTCTCAACGAGTATTTATAGTTTTCAAAACTCTGTGCTTTAGCGGATCATTCGGCGGCGTTAGTCGAGATTGCCGATCAACTCGGTGATCCACCCTTTGGTACGTTTCATCTCCGTCTTTCTCTATCCTTCAGCATCGTCGCGTTTTGGATCATTTAGCGACATAGTACTGCTTCACAGAACTGCTCGGCGACACGCCGACTGCTCCTTTTCACCGCCGATTTGATCCTTTCCTTTAGGGCGCAACACACTGGAACAAAAGGCGAGGTAAGACCTTTTGGCAACTCGCCAAATGGGTTCGGCGATTCTCAGACCTTCATTTCTTCATTCTTTCAGCTGCCGTTGTTCCTTTTTGCTAAGTAGTGTCCATGCTTTCCCTCAAACTCCAAATACCTGAAACTTAAGAGTTTTCATCATATATCGAGACAAAATATGCATTTGAGAACGGCTCTAAATGAGTCCAATTTGTGGACTCACCAACACCCCCAACTTAAAGTTTTGTTTGTCCTCAAGCAAACTCAAGCTCAGCCATTCAAAAAGGAGGTTTGGAACAGTGCTACACAAGACTCAATCATGAATGCACACAACAAGACTCAAGTTACTTATGCATAGATCAAATGTGCACTCAAAGATTAAAGTTGTGGCTCACCAATATCAAAGAATCTCATGTTCACACTACTTGCGTCAAATGCAAGTTCAAGCTCAACCAAAGTGTTCAAATTCCCTCACATAAGGAATGATTCAATATTCACACACAATGGTTTGCAATTTAAAGATTCGGAATCAAATGCAACGCTCAGGCTCACAAAGATGAACGCGATGCATACTTTCACCCATAGGTTTACTCGTATTTTCCGATCAACATTTGTTTCAGCTCACTCAAGATAAAAAAAGGTCTTTTCAAAGCTTGTAATGGGGCTTAGTGTAAAGGTATGGTCATTTAGGCTCAATGACTTTTATCCTCATGAAATGTGGTGCTCACAACACTTCCTTTCCTTTTTCGTCATCATTCTCTTTATTGCTCATAAATCATCCTATTATTCACTTTCCATGAATTGTTTAGAAACCCCATTTCTTTTGTACTTTATTCCACAACTTTCGTTTTCATTCTCTTTCTTTTTCTTTTTCTTTCTCTTTTCTCTTTTTTTTTATATGGAGGGGTTCCATTTTTTGTCAAAATCATGGATAAGAGGGACTTTCTTGCACTTCTTGATTTACCTTTTCTTTTCACCACACCCTCAACTTAGTCTTTTGGCCTAAGTTGGCTATCAAACTAACAACAACTTCATGAGGATTATGGGTAATGGATAAAGAAAGGTTATGAGTTCATCAAGTTTCTTCCAAAGAAAGGTAAGGCTCAAGGGGTGTTACAAAGAGGTTCACGCATGCTCACAAGGTAGGCCACAAAGAGGTATATGTCAAATTGGATCACCCTCTTTAAAGTTGCCTAATATCATATCAAGAGATAGCCTTACTTCGTCGATCGGACCAACGGGGCAAATTCTAGGATCTATCATTCGTGGTTCACAGTAAGCTCATCACACAAGGCATCGACACTAAAATCAAACAAGACTCCACACTTTCGCTAGTGTGCAACAGTCATCACAAGAGAATCAATTTGATACATGGCTAATCACAACGAGATGCAAAGAGTTCACATATTGTCTATGCAACTTCATTTTGCCTCATCGTAGCCGCACATTCATGTTCGTTCGATCATGAGCACTATTCAAGTCATCGGTATTGATCAGAATCGGGACTTAAATTTTGCAAAAAAACAGCCATATTCAACACACGAGAGGTGGCAAAAAAAAAATCGAACGGGTCATAATCATTTAGCAATTTAAAATAAAAGGAGCCACAAGCTCAAACATCCACAAAAACAATATTAACACAATCATTATAGCTCACAACCCAAATACTCAAACAAAACACTATTCATGAGTAGCACACAAAGGTGGGCCTCACCCTTCCATAATAATAATAATATTTGTCCTCAAATGCAAATAACAGAATATCCAAAATTTAGAATAAAGAAAGACAGAGAGGGAGGTAGAGAAAAATCCTATCTACACAGTCGCTCTATCTGTCTGGGCATCAAGGCCCGATGTGTCAACTTGGAATTTGATAATGGCCCCCGGAGCTTTTTTAGAAAATTCAGCAGCAGCTAACTTACTATGATTTTCCAAGTCATGAGCCGCCAAAAAATAGTGGATAGCTGTGAAGAATCCACTTCTCCACGAGGGAATAGTGGGGTCTCGGGGATTAGTTCTCTTGTTGGCACTGGGCTTCTTGCCCTCATTATACGCTTTGGGAGGATTTGTTGCCTTTGTATGTTTCCTAAAAATTTTCACTCTTGGTTGTCGGGGTGGCATATCTCTTCCAGCTACTTTCGGTCTATCCATTTTTGCAAAGCTTCGAGAAAATGTTAGAAAGGATTCAGACAAAGGCAAGGTAGTTCAATTGCAGAATCACTTCGCCGAACAAGTTAGCGAAGCGCGAAACTACTTAGGTGGTTCACTGAGTACAGTGCATAGAGAATACAAGGGTGCAGACAAAGGGCAAACTAGAAGTCTATCGGTGAGACGTCGAATGTATTTGGTGACATCATGCTTATCGCCAAAATTTACCGAATTCAACATCACTTTTAGAATTAAATTAAAGGAGAGATGGGGATATTAGGCGAACAGCCGAATGGTTCAGCTAGGTCGAACCAGCTTGCCAAATGACCCAACGTGCCTGCTTTCAACCCAACTTCCCGAATTCAACCCAGCAACCCTCGAAAACAAAATTAAGGCATGCACAACTCAAATTAGCCTTAGAACCAGTGACAATCATGCACAACCCATGATTTTTCATCTAATTTAAAAGGTAGCCTTCAGGAATCAACTATTTAACTTAAGACGAGCAAAAATTTGCGAACCTAACAGGCAAACAAACATTCTAATCCTACCAGAGAGGCCCAACACACATCATCAAAGTAATTCCATTTCATTCAAGTAAAACTTTCAATACAAGAAGCTTAGGGCTTGGAAACTAACCTTTGGTGCCAAGTAAGATTCAATTGAGATACTAGGCGACAATGCAATCCAAGTCCGAGCACAACTCAATAATTAACATACAATATAGACACAAAGATATAAGAGTAGAGGTGCAGGTGTGAGTTTGAAAAATGAATAGTGAGGGAGCTTTAATGAGTTTAATCAATTTAAACCTTTGATTTTAAAGACCGTCCAGTTTTCACTCATTCGGCGACATTAGTCATGATCGCCAAATCATTAGGTGACGTGCTGAATCGTCACTTACCTCTCTGAGTTTTACAGAACTCCTAGTCAATGCTGGGAATCCAAACGGTGGAAAGGATTAGGATTGCTAGGCAGGTTGGCGATTCGCCAACAATTTCTTGGGCTCGCCGAGTTTTACAGGTTTTAGCTTAAGGTTACCTTGAGCTCAACGACGGAATAGATCGGGATCGCCGACATCTTCAGCAAATCACCGAATAAAGCTTTTTGTTCGCTAAACTCCTTCTTTCCTAACACTTTCCACGCTTTAGCCTGCACAACCAACACACAATTATTTTTAAAACAAACTTAAAACACTAAAAAGGGATTTGGGTTGCCTCCCAAAAAGTGCCTTAGTTAACGTCGTGGCATGATGCAAGTCCACCTTCAAACCTCATTTTTGAGGTTGACCATAATGTCACTAGGTAAACCCCCCTTTTGTCTTAGATTTAGGTGAGATGGCATCTAACCCATTTAGGTCTCCAGCTGCTTGATTGATACTGAATGGGAGGTAACAGTTTGGCATAGGGTGACACATCCTCTTTCATCGCTTTCAAGATCTTGTTTGACCCTTCAACTTTATTGAGGATACGAGAAAGCATATCCTCAGACCTACCACCCTCCAAATCCTTTTGCTTTCGGCACTCGTGGGGAGGCACATACCTGTCCATCTCCTCATCCTTCCAATTAAGATTTCGTTCTCTCCATTCACGATCCTTTCATCCTTCATCTCTATCTCAACCTTGGTTACCACCCTACCTTGGGTAGTTTGAACGATAATCACCATCTAGGTTAGCTGGAAAGTTCACTTTCTCATTATAAAATGCTTCAAATTTTGCCTCCTCAGGATTTGTACACCCGACCCCAACAACATTGACACCACGGGCACCAGCCCCCATGACATTTTTAGATAAAATGTCAAGTTGTGTCATGATCTTTTCCATGTTTTGGTCTCATTATCTTTTTCCATCTGCTCCTTGGATAGCTTGAATGTGAGAGGGGAGACACTATCTTCACGAGTGTACCATGCCCTATTGATGGTCGTCATGCAATCTAAGAGTTGGCCTATTACTGCATACGGTTGCTGCATTAGGCCTCCAGGTGAAAGTTTATTAGCGACACCTTTGTTTACAGAATCCAGGCTTTGGTAAAAGTACTATAGCAAGACATTGTCGGGCAGACCATGAGTCGGGCATTGTAGCACCAACTTTTTAAATCGCAACCAAGTCTCATGGATTGGCTCGCCCTCCAAATGCTTAAGGCTTTGGATACTATCCCGAAGAGTCATCATCTTCGAAGGAGGGGAAAATTGCACATTAAATGCGGTTACCAATTCACTACTAGAAATTGAACATATGCCAACACTTTTTCTTGCAACGGTTATACAACTGTTGCAATAGATAGTCAATGGCAACGGTTCCGCCCGTTGCATAAGATTATTGGGTCCGTTAGAACACTTATCTAATTGAACTTGTCACGACCCAAGCCTAGGGCCTAGACGTGACATGGTGAATGAGGAACCCGAAGGAACCCCAAACAAGCCTCTCAAACTTGTCATCACACTTCATCGGTCGCGGAAGTACATTCCTCATCAACCAAGGAAGACCTTGAACCATCAACAACAACTACTCCTCCACTATCCACCCCTTCTACCCTAACTCCCAATTTGGCCAACCGATGGACCTCCTTAGCCAACTCTTTACTACCTTCCTCCACATGAGCCAAGCTACCCATGG
>JAJOOE010027206.1:0-10748 GCA_036250405.1 Solanum raphanifolium | reverse complement strand
ACATCAACAACTTTTTTTTCAACTGCAGCACTTTTATCCAAACACATAACTACTTATTTTAAAAATAAGTTCCAGCACTTTAAAAGTTACTTTTTAAAAGTTACTTTTTTTAAGTCAATCCAAACGGGCTCTTATTCCCTCAATTTTAATTTATTAAACAAACTTTCCTTTTTAATCTATCTGAAAATTTTATGTTACTATATATTTTAAAAGAATTTAACCATAAACATTTTAAGTTTACCGTTAATGGTATTGATTATATAGTCACATAAAAATGTCTACGACATATTTTAAATCACAAGTCTGTCTATCTTATTCTTAAACTTTATATCGGATCAAACAAGATTTCAAATATTTTATTTTTGATTTACACTTTACAGTATGAAGGAGCAGCTAATGAAGATGGTAGAGGTCCTAGTATTTGGGATGCCTTTACCCACAACCATCCTGGTAATGCGGTTGCCAAAAAAAAATGTTTTTTATGGAAAATATTTTTTTTTTACGATTTATGTGATGTTTAATTTTGTAGAAAGGATAGCTGACCATAGTAATGGTGACGTAGCGATTGATTTTTACCATCGTTACAAGGTATTTTAATTTAATAAATATATCAAATACTACTTCTTTATATTATAAAAAATACAACAAATCGAAATATTTTGGCCTATGGTTCTAAACTTCTAATTGTTACACATCTACACTTCTCTTCAATGTTCCTAATTAGGATGATATAAAGCTAATGAAATTTGAAGGATTGAATGGTTTCAGATTTTCCATATCTTGGTCAAGAGTTTTACCATGTAAGATTACTCTTCTCTTAGTTTTAAGTTTTTTTATTAAGGCATTTTCCTTTTACAATCTGAAAAAAATCATTTTTCTCTATTCAAATTGTAAATCGTCATAATTAGAGGTCATCTCACCAAAAGGTTATGTTATGCGACAAAGGTTAATTATGAAATTGTAATTAATTGTGGGCTATAGTGCCTCCACAAATAAATAATACTACCATAGAACGCACTGCAACAAATAAAAGATTTTACAGTAATAATATAATTATTGTTATAATATATTTAGCAGTAATAATAAATATGGTATTTAAAATCAACATTTTATATAAATATCGCTAAAGGCTTTAGCAACTCTAGATTCAATGACATTAACTCAATTATTGCTAAATATATTTGCGACAATAAATATTACCCGCTTAAGAAATATTTTATCACTAAATATCTCTTTTGTTACCGTGATACATAACTAAGTAACAATAACAATTTCCCCACTCAGTGGCGGATCCAGTATTTTCGTTCAGGGGATTCGAAAAATAAAAATATAAACATGTAAATAAGCCAACAAATTTTTTTTCAAAAGTAGTAGTATATAGGTACAAAAAGTTAGTTTCGTTACAAGAAATTCGAAACTAACATAAGTGATTACAGTGAAACAAAAAGTTAGCCCTTTAAAATATGTCAAATCAACAATAAAATATTATGGGAGATGATTTTAATATTTGAGTTTTGAGTGTTGGGGAAGAACAAGAAAGTGATTTAGGAATTTGGAAAGTGAAAAAGTTATTAGCTTTTAGGAATGGGAGTATGGAACCCTTGAATTTTTTAGGGTTTAACACCACATTTTAGCGCTTTTTATTAAAAAAAAAAAACTAAAAAAAACATGAAAATCGGAACTGGAACTTAAAAAATAATAAAAAATAAATTGAAAGTAAAAAACTAAAAAATAAACGCTAACCCAGAGATTTGATCCCTGACGTCAGGCTTAATATTGAAGGGAGCTGCCGCTGGGCTATCTCCTTCACCTTGTTATTGAGGGGGTCCAAAATATATATATCCATATAAATCCAGAAAATTCACCTTATATATACAGTGTAATTTTTTATCGAGGGCCCAAACCCCCTGGACAACACGTGGGTCCGCCCCTGTCCCCACTAATATAATAAATCTTCTTATGTTTTACTATGTCATCTCAGATGGGAAGCTTTGTAGAGGAGTAAACAAAGAAGGCATTGCCTTCTATAATAATCTTATCAATGAGCTTCTAGCTAAAGGTTAATTATCTCTTAATATTTTATTTTCCTTATTTCGATCCAGAGTGAAAATACGTACGTTATATTTAAATTATAATCCCAAAAAATTCATCCAGGTATACAACCTATGGTTACCCTATTTCATTGGGATCTACCCCAAGTCCTTGAAGATGAATATCTTGGCTTTCTAAACACACAAATTATGTAAGCGTAAAACAATTTTTCTCAAGTTTTTGAAAGAATAGAGATAGTAACAAATTTGTTGTAGTTATGATTTTCAAGATTATGCAGAATTGTGCTTCAAAGAATTTGGTGATAGAGTTAAACTTTGGACCACAATAAATGAACCAAGTGGCTATGCAATTACTGGTTATGACATTGGCATTTTTCCTCCTATGAGATGCTCTTCTTGGAGGACCAGTGGTTGTTTTGCTGGTAACTCTTCCACTGAGCCTTACATAGTTGCCCATCATTTGCTTCTTGCTCATGCACAAACAGCCAAGTTATATAGAGACAAATATCAGGTATTCGCTCTGCCTCAATTTATGTGGTACTGTTTAACTGAATGGTCAGTACAATCAAGAAAAACCTCTAGAACCAACATGGGTTGTGGTGCGTGGTAGAACTGCTTCATCCTTAATCAGATGTTTCGTGTTTGAGCTCTGGATATGAAAAAAATCCTTATGAGAGAGTCACCCCTGAATGGGCTCTGCGTTACACGATTCAGATTTAGTCGGGGCTCCAAATTATGCCCCGGACATCGGGTGGAAAACCGAAAAAAAAGAACCTCTAAAATTACGGTCTAAAACTAGTCTTAAACATTTGTGTGACTATAAATCATTGTTTAAGGATAAATGAGAAAATTAAAGTTAAATTATGTTTTTTTTAATATAGAAAGACAACTTTTGTTTTGAGACAAACTAAAAATGAAAATATGTAATTGTAGTTTGGTTCTTTCCTAAATATTGAATTATGAATATTCTTAATTTAGTCATTTCTATGAGAATATCATCACAATGGGAGATTATTCTATTTTCTTTGTCATCTGAAAAATATTTTATATTTGAGAAATATAATTTTTATATATTTTATAATAGGCATCGCAGAAAGGGGAGATTGGAATAGTACTAGTGGCTAGTTGGTTCGAGCCCTATTCCAAGAGGAAGAAAGATATAGACGCAACACAACGAGCCATCGACTTCTCGCTTGGATGGTAAGTACAATCTCCATATATAGATAAAAACAAATTGAATCGAATCGCATTATAAAATTTCAATAGTTCAAATGAAGCGTGACATTGATAAATTACCTTTCAGGTTTATACATCCATTAATATATGGTAATTATCCAGAAATTATGTGCAAAATCGTGGGAAATCGTTTACCAAAATTCACAATAGAAGAAGCTGAGATGGTGAAGGGTTCCTCTGATTTCATGGGACTAAATTACTATACAACAATGTATGCAGCAAATCTTAATGTTACTCCAAATAAAGAAAACATTAGCTACCTATCAGATTTTCAAGTAAATCAAACAGGTAATTAATTGATTATTATTATTATTATTATTTTAGAAATTGAAACAAATAGTCGCTCACAAAAATAATAGTTGATAAATATTGTATCTTATATTCTTATTGTATATTAATATTTAATATATATGATATATACATAAAATATAGTACCTTTTTGGAATGAAATAGTGTATATTAGACTAGCGAATGTAATCATTTTTACTGTCACACACTACAATAAAAAAAACTTTTAGCGGCAATAAATATATACATTAATAAAGAGTGATAAAGTCTTATCGGCAATAGTTAAGTGTCATTAGATCCAATATCACTAAAGGTTTTAGGGACATATACAAAGAGTGCTAATTGCCGCTAAAAATACACATTTAGAGGCAATTAAACTATTGCCGTTAATTAATTGCTGCTAAAGATAATTTTAGTGTAGTGACAATTCACTTCACTAGAGTTAATCTAACAAATTTTTGGAGCTAACTTGAATTAGAATAATTCAACATTTTCTATTTAAAATGCAAATGTTCGAAAACTACATAAATACTAATAAGTTACAATCCTTCTCATATCAATATGATGAAAATATAGCTTGAAATATTAATCAGAGTTTATATTGTTTAACTTTGAAAAAGTGAAATGTAACAAGTAAAAAGTAACGTAATAATATTTTAGTCACAAACCTATAACACTTCATCTTTTGTTGTTTTCTTTTCTTTTGTAGTGGAAAGAAATGGAGAGCTTATTGGTGAAACGGCATGTCCTTAATTCTCTTAATCTTAATTATTAGTATTATTTTTATTCAATGATTAATCTTTTTAATAATATAACATTTGTTTTTTTAAATTTTTTTTTGGATGCAGACCGGATCGGCAGTTTTCCATGTTGTTCCTAGAGGAATTTTAGAAGTTCTTGTCTATACAAAAGAAAAGTACAATAATCCAAAAATTTACATAACAGAGAACGGTATAATAATAAATATTTTTTAAAACTGACTTAATTAATTTACAGAATTATTTTTTTGTAGAAATTAATTTAATTTTTTTTTGTCATAAAAGGTATGAGTGATGCAAATGTAACAATGGTTGAGAAAGGAGTGAATGACTTGCAAAGAGTGGATTTCTTACGTCGCCATTTATTGGCCCTTAAAGCAGCCCTTAAGTAAGTAATTAATTATCTTCTTAATTTAATTAATTATAGTTTATCTTTCCTTTTCTTTTATGCTAATACTAATATTTGAAACGCAATTATCTTACAAGTTAATATATAAGTTACTCTTATTTATTCAATATATTTTATGAAAATTGAACAATATTAAAAAAGAAATGCTACATTAATATTGAAGATTTAGTTACAAACAACGGATAACTTCAGAGACTTCCCTTTAGGTTTTCGCTCTATAACACTCACTTTAATTTCAATTTGCCTCGAGGGAAAAGGGGGAATATATATATTAGTGTTTTGTAAATTTGATAATTTACATTCATGTATTAACTTTAATTCTTATTTGTTATAAACAGGAAGGGTGTGGACGTAAAGGGCTATTTTGCGTGGTCGTTTTTGGATAATTTCGAATGGAGTTCAGGATACACTCAAAGATTTGGTCTTAATTATGTTGATTACAATGATAATCTAAACAGATATCCCAAACATTCTGCTCTTTGGCTGAAGAAATTTCTTCTTAATTAAATACAAAATTAACAAGTAACATGTCTAGTGTAAGATTTAAATGACATCGAAATATATTCATAATGAGAAAATTTTAAGACTCAGCAAATGTCAAAGGATATGTACATCATGTGGACCAAGTTTCCTATTAATATTTCTGTTGGAAAAAATGAGCCTCGATAATAATGAGTACTACCTACACTTAGATTAGGCGACGTTTGATAGTTTGAACATGCAATTTCATATCGCGACATAAACTCATGAGATGAAATCAGCGTTAGAATATGTGATTTCATGATAAGATGAAATTTCAAATTCTCCAAACTGCATGATTTGAGAATTTCAAATACAAAAATTGATCCACAAATTAAATTTTGTAAAAACAAACTCACATTTATATCTACTAACCATTTATGTCATATGTAAATAAAATTTACAATTCATATAATTACTTTCTCATAAAACAATTATTATCACCAATATAAAATTTATTATTACTTCAAATCAATTCCTAATGCTTGGTTGGTGAATGAAAAACATTTTTCAAAAAATATTTTTTATATTTTGCTAGAGAGTAGAAAATATTTTTTATCCAACCCCGAAGTTCAAACACAGAGCTGACCCAGGACCTGAATCCGACTCTCGACTCAGGACTCGACATTCAAACGGGGATCCGACCATGACACCCAAACCTAGACACGACCCCAATGATTAATCTGGGATCCGACTCTAACACACGATTCGAGACCTGACCCCGACTTTCAATCCGACACATTCAAACTGAAACCGACCCTAACCTCGACACTAACACCCAACCCTAATAACTAATTCAAGGTTAATATCGATATTGATTCAGAACAGTCCCCGACCCAATACCTGAATCGGGACTCGACACCCAAATTGAAACCCAACTTTCAAATCAAAATCTGACTTTGACATCCAAAATGGGTCCTCATTTTTTAACCAGGACCCGACCCTGACTCCTTACCCCATTGAGATCCAGGATCCGACACACAATTCACGACCTAATCCCGACTCTCAATCTGACATATTCAAACTGAAACTGACCCTAACCTCGACACCTACACCCAACCTCAATGACTAATTTAAGGTAAATTTAGATATTCATTTCAGAATAGAACCCGAACCAACGGATAAATTGGGATCCACACCTAAATCGAAACCCAACTTTCAAATCAAGATCCGTCTTTGACATCCAAAATGGGTCCGAATACGTTAATTGGGACCCGACCTCGACTTCTAATCTAAGACCCGACTTTTGAACTTGATCCCGACACTTGATGTGGGATCCGTCTTCAAAATTAGAACTCGTGACTCCTAATTTGGAATTCGACTTTCGAATCGGGACCCGACCCAAAAACGCAACCTAGGACCCGACCTCGACTCTCGATCTAGGACCTAACTCCCGAAATCGGGATCCAACTTTCGAATCAGAATTTGACCCTGACACCCGATGCGGTACCTGACCCTAACTCCCGACCCAAAATCTGACTTTCAAACAGGGACCCAACCCTAACTTCTAAATTGAGACCCAACCCCGACTCTTAATCATGGACCTGAATTTCTAATTAGGTCTCGAACTTGATATCCAATCTAGGACCTGACTTACGTATTTTAATTTGGCCCCTACACTTGACCCCTGACCCATGATGGATTCGGGACTCGAACCTGACAAACTGATATGAGATTTGACCTCTACTCTCGATCATAAATCTGACTTTGACACTTGACTCGAAACTCCACCTCGACACCTTATTCAGAACCCAACCTTGACACCTAACTCGAGATTCGATCTCAAATCCTAATTCGGGACCTAACACCAAAAATAGGAGCCGACCCAAACCCAATTTGGGACTCGAGAGTTTTCTCATCAATTTTTAAATATATAATAAAGTAATAAAAAGTAATAATGCATTGAAAAATGTCTTTTTGGTACTATAATACTTTTTTTTATTTTTCTAATATTAAAATTATAATAAAGACAATATAATTTATTTCACCGGTCGTCGATATATTTAATTAATTTGATCACAAAATTACAATTAATGACATTACTTAATCATACTTACTTTTTATGCTATTATTCCATATTTATTATAAAATTTGATTAGTTATAATTTTTTAAAATGAAGATAATATGATTAGTTATAATTTTTTAAAATGAAGATCTCAAATGAAAGAAGTAACTCATTTTAAGTTAAATGACAAGGAGAAAGACAAGAAAAAGGGAGGATCAAATAAAACAAGTGCCAAAGAAATTAAAGGGAGGATCCCACGTTTTCAACAATTAAAAAACACTTGAGGTGCGTAGAAAATGTTTTCTGCAATTTAAAAAGACATGAGGTGCGTGGAAAATGTTTTCTTGAAAAACAAGTTGATTTATAACTTATTTTCTTATGTTTGAGTGGCAAGTAGAAAATTATTTTTGAAAAGATATTTTCTAATGTTTGTTTGGTAAATGAGAAATAATTTTGTAAAAATATCTTTTATTTTTTAATGGCAAAATGATCTGAGAGACATTTGTACTTGACTCAGTTTGTCAGTTGGACCCTCCTACTTGTCATTTTGTTGATCAACTAAACCCTTTAACTTACTAGAACACAATATTTTAAATCCTTTTTTGACTTGACATACTATGTGGCTTAAACACCTAAGGTGCGTGTGATACACTCATTTTAGGAGCGTGAAGGTCTTTTTAAAAGGTATTAATGGTCCCTTTTGACCATTATAACACCCTCTTATTCAATTTTTTCTGTCCAAATTTCTTCTTCACTATTTCGTTTTTCTATCAAATTAATTTTTTTCTTCAAATTTTTTCTACTTCATCGTGACTGTGTCGCTTTGAATTTTCCCAATGGTTGAAATCATTTATCATGCGTGACAAGAATAGCTTAATCTTAATGATTTTGACTTTAGAAACATCAAATCAATACACAACACAACAAAAATGCTTGATTTTTAAAATAAAAGGATTTCAAAATTTCTTGTTAAAAGAATGACAAAAGTCCACATTGGTGGTTAATGAGATGGGTGGACTCCTTATAAGGCTTGGGCAATCCTCCTCCCCTTGAGCTAGCTTTTGGGGTGTGAGTTAGGCCCAAGACCTAATTTAACATTGTATCAGAGCAGGGCCCATCTCACTCGATGTTGGGGCCCCCAAAATAAAAAATTGCCCACGCACCAGATGCTAAGCACTGGGCGTGAGGTGGGGTGTTAAAGAATGACAAATGTCCCACATCGTTGGTTAATGAGATGGGTGGACTCCTTATAAGGCTTAAGCAATCCTCCTCCCTTTGAGCTAGCTTTTGGGGTGTGAGTTAGGCCCAAGACCTAATTTAACATTGCTCTATATTCTTTTATAAAAGATTATGTGATATTATGATATATCCCAATGAATCTTTATAAAGAACAGTACCCTACACAATTGAAAAAAAATGAATCTATTTCAAGTAAATTGGAAGTTTACCAAAATCAGAGACCTAATCACACCATAATTATTGTAAAATTCGTAAACCCTAAAATCCAATAAAAATGAAAATGACAAAAAATGAGTGAAAAACAAACAAATATGAGAATAAATAAACTTAGAAAGAAAGGTTGAAAGTCAAAACCAAACACCTTTAAAATTTAAAAAAAATATCGTGGGAGGTGAAGGATGGAAATCAGAGTTGAGAGAGTATGGGGTTTGATTGAATAAAGGATGGATGATATGTTTAAGAGAGTTTTAGATTAATGACGTGGAAATCCACGTGTACGCGATTGTATTATTACACACACCCTTTAGTTGTCAAAAAAGGGTTTCTATTATTGTGTTTTAATGAATTTGAGGGTTTAGTTGGCAAAATGTTGAGTAGGAGGATCCAACTTACAAACAAAATCAAGAACGTGGGTCTCACAGGTTATTCCACCTTTTTTAATATAGAGAGGAAGATAATTTTTTAAACATTATTTTGACCTGAGAATAAACTTCGATAATTGATATGACATCCGACCCAAATATCCAAGTTGAGATTCGACCCAGGACATGACCCCGACTCCTAACTCAAAATCCAACATTCTAACTAGGATTTGACCTAACACCCAAACCTAGACACGACCTCGATGATCGATCCAAGATTCGATTTAGAAACATGATTCGACATATTACCCGTCTCTCGACCCGACATATTCGAGTCGAACCCGACCCTAACCTCGACATTGACACCCAAACCCAATGACTAATTCAGGTTCTGATCATGACATCTGGTTTTGAATGCGGCTTCGACCCTACGGTTAAACTAGGACCTGATACTTAAACTGAATACAACTTCCAAATCAGTATCCGACTCTGATATCTAACATGGGACCAAATTTCTTACTCGGGTTTTGTCACGCCCCGAGCCTACATCCTGGGCGGGACCGGCACTCGGAGACCATTGCTGGCCCCAAGCGAACCCTTGGCCTGGCTTTCTTATATCAGCGAAAACTTAACTCAACAGCACAACTCAATGCAATGAAAGGTTATAAAAACAACCAACTGATACATAACATGCCAAAAGGCAACTCGACTCTCAAAATAGAATATTTACATAAATACAAAGATGAGAGACTCAATACTAACTGACTGACTGTCTATGAAGCCTCTACAATACTGAGATGGATGTTGGGACAGACCCCACAACACCCTAATTAAACAAAACTAAAAGAACAAAATAATCGAGTCCTCCGGAAGCAAGGAGGCTCACCACTGACTCTAGAGTGCTCAACTGGATCAACGGCGTGCAGGATGCTGACCCTGGGTACCTGTGTCTGCATCGTCATAAGATGCAGGCCAACCGACATCAGTACATTGAATGTATGAGTATGCGAGCTGGAAAACTAAGCAACAAAGGCTAGAAGGAAAACTGGAAGAAACTGAATAGCTTACCTGGCTCAACTCACTCAACCTGACTGACTCCTTTCAATATAATCTAATTTAAAACAAGTGCAATATAAAGAAAGACTGTTTAAAACCTGCTATAAACTCTGTGTGTATACAAAGATACAATAAGCCTGAGATGTATATAGAAATACAAATGAATTGATGTATATAAAAATACAATACCTTTTGTGTATAAAAATACAATATCTACTGTGGGAGTTTCTCTAACCGACAACCCACACATGGAGCTATAGTGATGATACAACATCGACCTCACGCTGCCAGAGCATCTTATACCCGGCCAAAGGCATAAGACCTGAACTGCCTAATGGATCCACTAGTCTATCTGGAAAAGGATTCATCTAAAAAGTATGATCCTTTTCTACCCATGGTGGCTAACATGGTTCTATGGGGGCCGTGGGTTTCTTGAACGCTCCCCCCAACTCGGTGCTCGATACTACTCCCAAAAATGTACTGGCTCTTATGTTTTTAAAACATATACTTCCTGCTGATTGAGATAATTACTCAAAAACTAGCCCGAAGGCTCTTTGGAAATCTCAGTTTCCAACCTTGTTTAAATGTAAAAACATTTCTTTAAA
>JAJOOE010027204.1:0-11683 GCA_036250405.1 Solanum raphanifolium | reverse complement strand
ATAAAGAACATGACTACATACATGCATGATGAAATGATAAAAAACTATGAAACTTTAATCTTATATATACTTAAAGGTATAGAAATAATTGAATTAAGAAGAATAATATGGGAAAAAATATTTAATGATAACGAATCAGAAGATATATCAAACCAAGAATGGTATGAAATAGACCTACATGATTTAGACCTCGAAAGAATAGAACGGTATGACTTAGAAATAAATTCAGATTAAAATAAACTACGAATATTTAAAATATTGGATAAAATCTATAAAAGATATAAAACTATTAGAACAATTAATGGAGGAAAATTTATATATGTACCAAAGAACCCAAGATATGTTATATCTAGAATATATCATAAATAATATTAAAGAAATATTCATATTAAAACAACTATCGAAAGAATATTACAATAAATATTATTACATTTTACCATGAATTTCGCACCCCCAAAAAATAATATTAAAGAGATATCAAGATTAAGACACCTAGCAAAAAATATTATAATAAAAATCTTTAAAATAAATTACTCACCTACCACACTACCACACTACCACCTACCACACTACCACTTCCATGAATTCCTCAACTACCAGTTCCGCGCCGAAAAATGGTATCAGAGCGGAACTGGTACCATTTTTCGGTGCGGAATTAATCATTAACTGATCTCTTGCATACCATCCGTATGCTAGCTATTGCAAATCACGTCCATACAATTGACAAGCATCATGAGGAAATTTGTACAAGAGAGACTTAAATGATAAAATCTTCTTCATGATTATTTTGGGAGAGAGTGGTAGTATATTTCGAAAGAACAAAGTTGAAAATATTGTTAAGGTTCTTGGAAATCTTACGCAAAATACATTTATCATGAACACTTGTACATAACTCACCAAAGCTTGTACTTCACCACGGAATCTTATAGAAAATATTTATAGCTTGAGGCTTGTCGAAAGACAATGTCCTTAAGGATATTTCACCTGGTATAGATGTATCCCCTAGGATTCAACAAGATCTTCTAGTTAAAAATAGGAGCCAAAAATTAACAAAGATTCAATAGAAAGAAAATCCAGTATAAGAATATATTAGCAGAGGAATTGTTATCTTTTCTTCTCTCCCACACCACAAGTATACGACATAGATTTATATAAGAAAATCAGTAACCTCTCTAATGTATCAATGGTTGAAATGGTCAAAAAAACATAAAAGGCATTTAAAACCATCAATGAATTGAAGGCAATTCATTTCATCAAAGAGTCGTTGGCAACAACCATATAATGAAAGAAAATTATGTGTAATTAAAAGATAATAATAATGGCAATAGATATTATTCATGGAGAGAAAATAGTTAGGACGTACATAATATTCTCTTTCAAGTATAATAGGAAATAAAATAATTCCTTTGGAGATACTAGAATCATTTTTCCAATAATTATTTGGCGGTTAATGGAGGTCTGAATCTTAATCATTCAGATTCAGCCTAGGTCTGAATCTGAATAATTCAGATTTAGCCTATTAAGTCCATTTTTTTTTAAAGAACCTCCTAATGTGTCTAAATGACTCATATCTATATCTGAGTCTTAGGCTTTATTTGTTTTCATTAAGATTAAGACGTATGAATCTAAACGTATGTTTGAATGGTTAAGATGTTCTCACTAGATCTGAACATGGAATGATTAAGACTCTTTGATTTTTGGCATCTGAATGCACGTCAAAATTAATAATTAATATTTTTGTTCATGTGTGTAAATATTTAAGGCCTCTTGTTATAATTTGGTGATATACTAGTAATTTTATTGAGACATTCTTGGCAAAGATCCAAAAACAAGAATAAAAAGGCAATGCAGACAAACGTTTAACTTCATACTAACTACAACTTGTTCTTACTTTGATAAATAATATTATTACTATGTGAAGTTAAATGCTTAGTGCCTTTTGAGAATATAAACAAAAAAATAAGTAGTATGTAAGAATAAAAAAGGCAACCCTAAATTAATAATATTTTTATGCATGTATATAAATATTTAAGGCCTCTTGTTATAATATGGTGTTAGGCTACTAATTTTATTCAGACGTTCTTGACATAGATCCAACAACATATAAGAATAAAGAAAGGCAACACAAACAAATGTCTAACCTTTTTAAGTAAAACAAACTCTTAGTTTTATAAATAATAATATTACTATGTGAGGTTAAACACTTGGGGCCTTTTAAAAATATAAACAAAAATAAGTAGTATGTAAGAATAGAAAAGGCAACCCAAATATAATAGTATTTTTTTTCATGTGTGTAAATATTTAAGGCATCTTGTTATAATTTGGTGTTAGGATTCTAATTTTGTTTAGATGCTCTTGGTACCACTTTATTTTTTTGAAAATAAAAAGAAGAAAAGGATAATACCTAAACTTTTTTAACTTTGGTTTGGATTATAACTTTTATTGATACAGTGTTTAATTCTTAATTTTAAAATAAAATAAGTTATGTACATTCATTTATTAAAAATAAAAAATCTTAATGATTCAGTGTTCATACCTAGAAACTACATCTTAATATTCAGATGTACATTCAGATTACGATATCTTAATCTTAATGCACATCTTACGTAGGTAAGTTATCGTACCTTTTAGAGACACCTTATTGCTTTCAAGCAAAGGTTTAGTGGATCCACTTAGTTGAAGTGTTCAATACCCCGACAAGGCATATGACAGTTCTCACATCGTAGGCGAGACATTGTATCATCACGTAGCTCATAGTGATGGTTGTTTGCCAAAGAATCTAACAAATAAGAGTAAATATTATTTTTATTTTATTTTTATATAGATCCATGAGTTAAAATCATTTATTTATGATTCATTAAATATATTCATCTCTTATCATTGCTTGTATTGAATTGAGTGGAGGAAATAATTCTTTCAGCCTTATCAGTCAAGTTATTTATCCCTTCACCTATATTACATACTCGTACATTAAATGTAATGATGTCTTTCGACCTACATCTTTTTATGATGTAGATACATGTGTTTAACATTGTAAATAGGCTCTTTGTTGAGATGACTTGGCACTTCAGATAGATTGGGTGAGCCTCCTTTCATTCTGGAGGACTTCACATTTATGTTCTAGTCAGTTTTCTTGAGATGTTGTGAGTCTTGTATCGACATTCATCTTGAATAATAGTGGCTTCATAGAAAGCTATAGTTGAGAAATCTCTCAGTATTTACTTTTCCCTGATATATTTTTTTGCAAATTATTATATTTGTGTGATTGAGTATTTTATAGGCAGGTTTAGTTGAGTATTTTTTTGAGTTTAAGTATTCTAAATTCTGTTTTTAGCCTATTATCGCTTGAGGAAGTCTTCCACTATGTAGAGAGGCTAAGGGTTTGCTTGGGGACCAACAATGGTTCTCAAGTGTCGGTCAGGTCTAGGTTGTAGGCTCGGAGTGTGACATTAAGTAAAAGGCATGTAACACCTCAAAAAAACACTTGTTAGAAAGAGTTCAAGAATGGTGGAAGGTTCTAAGGAAGGGTTCAAGGACGGTGGAAGAGTCCACGGTTAGTGAACCCAAGCCTTGTGAATAATATTCTAAGGCAAGGGTCTAAGGAAGTGTTCAAGGACTCTGGAAGAGTCCACGGTCAGTGAACCCATCCTTGAACCTAAGCCTTGTGAAAAATATTCTATGGCAAGGGTCTAAGGAAGGGTTCAGGGATGGTGGAAGAATCCATGGTCAGTGAACACATCCTTGAACCCAAGCCTTGTTGAAAATATTCCAAGGCAATGGTCTAAGGAAGGGTTGAAGGATGGTGGAAGAGTCCACGGTTAGTGAACCCATCCTTGAACCCAACCCTTGTGAAAATTAATCTAAGACAATGATTCACGGAAAGGTTCACGACCAGTAGAAGGGTCCACGAATGGTAGAACTATCCACGGAGATTGACTTAGAAAAAAAATCTAGTCCTCTTGTTTAAAATAGCCTTCATGGGACGTGAATCGATGAATGACCAGTGAAAGGCTTCCGTCAGTAATTTTTCCAATGGTATATGGGTCTTTTCCTATACATCTATAACATAAAATAGGCCGTTTTAATCCTAATCCTAGACAATTTATAAGTTTTTTAAGGCTAAAGTTTAACCATTCTACACCACTCTTTAAATTTCCCCAAATCCCTCCAAGTTCTTGCCCCAAATATTTCTCTCTCTAAAAGAAGAAGGAGTCAAGCTAGGGTTTTCAAGATCAAGTCTTCTAATCCTCCATTGATTTCAAGCTTTTGGCATCAAGGTATGATAGTATTCATCTATGGAGCTCTTTCCTCCATAGAGTTCCTAAATATTTCAATTTACAAAGTTAGAAATTTTCAATTGAAGTTAGGGTTTTTTTCTATGGCATGGGTTCCTTTAAATGTTGATTCAATTGATTGTTTTATGAAGTATTATGCATGAGTTGAGATAATTCCATTTTTTATGATGAATCCCCATGAACCCATGCATAACTCATGTTTTCTAAGCTATGATGATATAATGTGGGTTTTGATCTATGAAATATGAGTTTATGAAGATATGCATGTTCTTTATGAAATTGATGAAAATTCATTCAAGTTTCTTTGAGAGTAACACATAAATGTTGTTAGTTTTATTGTTGTGAAAGGATTTCTCACATACTACTCAATACTGAATGTCAAAGGGTTTTCTCACATACGGATTCTTAGAGTTGAAAGGTTTTCTCAACTTAACTTTGAATGAAGATTTAGGAGCCATTTTAAAGAAACTTAGATTGGATTGGCTATTTGATGTGCCTTCCATGAAAGATAACTCAAGTAATAATTTATGACTATTCCGTGGGATTTATGCTTAACACTGAGTGGATATTGAGATTAAAGCTCTCCAGTAGCTAGAGGTCATATTTCTAGTAGCTATTTGCTTATCCCATACTTATGTGCCCCCATAGGATGAATGTCTTTGATAGACATTAGCAAGTGGATCCACGTAGGCTAGAAGTTTAGGTTCTTACCTTGACAAGTAAGGACAACCCATTTTGGTGTGGGGCAGACACCAGATTCCATGTTATAGATCGCATGGTCTCTATGTAGGTTTAGGCTACTTACTACATTAATAATGATGAACTAAGGCAACTTCAAGAAGTATCTCACAAGTGTTAAAAGATGAGTTTTACTTGCATTTGACCATGATTACTAAGATGCTTTCTAACCTTTTTCTTATTGTTTTAACTTGGTCTTTTCATGACATGAAATGTTTTTTTAGCATGATTTTATATCTCTATGCATTGCTATCAGTGGTACATTCTTGTACTAATGAATACTCTTGCCTACATTGTTCCCAAATGTAGGGTCTAACACATCAGCTTCCCATTTCCGTGTCTAGGGATCACTGAGCTATTGAAGATTGGTGAATCCTTATGTTTCGAGGACCAAACTTATTATTGCTTTTTGTCTTTACATTTCAAATGTTGTACGTTATGACAGGGTTACGTCCCGATCACTATTGATGTTATAGATGACTTTAAGACTATATAGACTTCAGCTTTGTTTTACAAAACTCTTTATGATATGAATTGTCTTTTAAAATCTCTTGATTTTTTATTATCTTGTTTATGCATGCTAAGTGGCTTGTGTGGGGCCTCTCGGGGTCCTATACGCTATGTTATGCCTAGGGTATACTTTGGGTCGTGAAAAGGAAGAATGGTCAGGGAGGCCCATGTACTTGAGTTAATTTGTCACCTCGACCCTTCTACTCACCACTTTGCCAGTTGAACCCTCGACCCCACTGAAACACAACATTTTAAACCCTTTTTTGAACTACCTAGTGGTGCGTGAATTACTAACGCATCCACGAAGCTTTCCACATCATTTTAAAAAGTTACATAGAAAATGACATATTAAAACTAATTTCCTTTTTCTTTCATACCTCCATTTCTTTCTTTTTCACTTCAACTAGACCGTCATACTCTCTCTTGGCCCAATTCCATTGTTGAATACCACAAAATTTTTTTCTAAGGTTTTTGAGTTCACATTTCACTCTATAGTTGTAACTTTGTTAACTTGTTATTATATCTTATTTTTTTGCAGTTGTTTATGGTGTTTGATTTTGGATTTTGTTGTATTTTAGAGTTTTAGGGCTTAGAACTTTTGTAGAGCTTATGGTATGATTTTTGGAAGAAGTTTGGTTTGTTACATGCCTTATATACGCATAATAGCAATTTTGTAAAGTTGTTATACATCAATGACATTTGTTGTGAATATGTTGTGATTCTAGAGTTTTTATCGTAAAATTCATTTGAAATATTTTTTTTGTCAATTGCAATTGGATTTCATTCTTGTTAGTGGTCCAATTGGATTATTATAGAGCTTTTTAATTTGTTGTAATCCATAGAGAATTACTTCTAAATTAGGCTTTTTGTTTAAAGTATTCTCGATACTCTGCTGGCATTGTAACATTATGGCTTCGACAATTGTAATGCTTCAAATGCATTATAGAGGTTTTTTCTTATAAGACCCAGAACTCAGGTATGGCAATGGAATTTTTTCCCTTGAAAATATAGTAATACATGTGGATGAGCAGCATATCTTTCTTTTTTCAATAAATTAGCTAGAGAATTGAGAGTTGATAAAGTTGAAACCTTTGGGTGATAAGTTAACAAAAGTGGTGGTTATTACAAGTTAAATAATGATGTTGATGTGTTAAGATTTATTAACAACTCTAAGGGTTGGGACTTTGTTGATGTATATGTGGTACATCAAATTAGTACTCCTTTAATTGTTAAGGATGATAATGAGGTGCAACTATCCCAATTGATGACTCCCAAAAAGGTAAGGCCCCCCATATATTGTTATAAATGCTAGGGCTGATGTATCTTCCCCTCAACGATCTGATGAAAATTTTGATACAAATACAGAAGTAGATTAGTAACCTAGGGTAGAGGAAGGAAAGAATAAGGAGACTGGTTCTCCTGAGGTTTCTTTAGAGGACTTAGATGAAGATGAAGGTGAAGGTAATAGCGTTTCTTCCTACCACCTTCAAACACCGGATGAATCCGATGTAAATTTAGATGTTGAACAGTTTAATTCTGAGTCACTTTATGATGTTTATGAGAACATTGATGACTTAAGTGACTTGGATGATGAGTTTGATAAAGCTAGACAACCAAACATTCAAGAACAAGTTAGTAAATATAGCTGCTAGAATAAATGTAGAGGAGATACCATCTGGTCATTACGTGTAGATATTGCTTTGAAGATATTAATAAGAATAATAGGGGAAGATATGAAAGAAAATTGGGTGGGAATGACCTGTATTTTGATAGCTTAGATCCTGGATGTGATATTAGTGAAGATGAAGGGGATCATGTTGAGTCTAATGAGGTTGAAGATCCACCAGCTAGGAATGCAAGTACCAAGGTCTATTTTGACTCAACTTCCATTTTTTTTAATTCAAGTTGTGTATGATTTTTGTGAAGAATGTTGAGTTCAGAGAAGCACTACAAACTTACTGTATTCAGAAATGTGTGAACCTTAAACTAAAACCTAATGAAAAGGAGAGGATCAGGGCCAAGTATAAGAAGGGTTGTCCTTGGCATATTCTTGGAAGTATTGATGGTAATACTGTAAATTTTATTTTGAATACATATTTTCCTATCCATAAGTGTTGCAAAAGAACAAGAAACAAGTAATGTACTCCACAGTGGATTAATAAGACTTACGAAGAGAGAATCATGAGTGAGCCTAGCATTAGACTCCATCAAATTCAAGGGTTGCGAAGAAAAGGATTATGGACTATATATTAGTAAAAAAGTTGTAGAAGAGCAAAAATAAAAGTTATGAATGATCATATGGGTGATTTCGTAGAGGAATTTTCTAGATTGTATGATTATGCTGAGGATTTAAAGTCTACAAATTCAGGAACTATTGTGGCTGTTAGGACATCCAAGAAATGCAATTCTTGGAATAAAGGTATTTATGGGAATTTATATTTGTCTTGGAGCACAAAAAAGGGATAATTTGTTTTAGTAGTGCATTTCTAAAGGGTGCATGTAAAGGTGAACTATTGACTTGCATTCCAAGGATGTAAACAATCAAATGTACCTTGTAACATGGACAATAATTAATAAATAATTCAAGGATACATAGTATTGGTCAAGTGTATCAAACATGACTTAGAGCTGACAAAAACTAAAGGCACCACAAAGACTTATCAATGATTTTTTAGCACTGGAAAAGATCAAGTTTCCCTAATAGATGGCAGTCATGAGCAATCTTAGATAAGCCTTCATCACCAATAGAAGACACATTCCATGAGGAAATTTCTCTGAGAGTAGGGCAACCTCGCGCGATAGCCTTGAGACCAACATCAATCACACCACAACAAAGGTTGTTTCTCCGAAATAAATAGTTTTGCTAAACCTCCACGGTTTGCAATTCCAACAGCAATAGCAGGAAGTGCAACAAGTGAGACCTACTCATTCAATTTCCCAAAAAGATCTACGGAATTCACTTTCCTCATCGACTACAACCCCAGGCCAGGATAATCAAGGCAAGGATAATCAACTGCCTTTGATCCCTGAGCCCCACCCTCCGGTCTGACATCTGTGATTTCCTACCAACAAGGGTCCTGGCAAGGTATCCGTTAGATTCCTCAATTTCATCCTTGCGAATGTTGCTTAAAATCCTAAGTTAACGCTTGGAAAGACAAGCACAAGTACTTCTCTCTTGGCCACTAGGAAAATATTTGAATACCTCAAAGAGGAATTTATCAAGAAGGATGATTCCTTTTACTCAAAATTTAAGAAGTAGTAGTGACATAAATCCTCCTCCCATTTTTCTGATGTGATATAAGCAGAGATGATTGCCTTGGACTTGGATATGAAGCATGGAAGAATAGCACCATTTTCTGAAATCTAGAAGATTAAAACATCAAATAAAGATCATGTTCTCTTATCACCATCGTATATAACCTATCATTTCAATAGATATTTTCCCTCAAGAAATATGTTCTTCCTAGGCTAAAAATTATATAGATTTAACAAGAATAACATGTCAAGGGCCTCGATATTCTATTTCATCGACCAAATAGGCTAGCTAGTCACCATGAATGTAGATTTATTTTATTCATAGAAACATCTTCAATACAATCACGTAAATTTAGTTAGCTTTGTTTTCAATATCGAATAACATGGAAAATGATTGAAGCTCAATTCTAAAGGTTTAGAATTATGTTTCAATCACTTCCCTTGTTAGTCAATATTGAAAACAAAGATAACGAAATTTACGTGACTGTATTGAAGATGTTTCTATGAATAAAAAAATCTAAAGTCATGTTGACTAGCTAGCCTGTTTGGTCGATGGGTTTGAATATATCCAGACCCTTAACATGTTATTTTTTCTAAATCTATATAATGTTTAGCCCAAGAAGAAAATATTTGTTGAGGAAAAATAGCTATTGAAGTGATAGTTTATATAGGATGGTGGTAAGAGAATATGATCATACTTTGATGTTTTTAATCTTGTGGTATTCAAAAAATGGTGCTTTCTTCCAAGCTTCACATCCAAGTCCAAGACAATCATCTATGCTTTTATCACATGGGAAAAATGGGAAGAGGATTTCTGTCACTATTACTTTTGAAAATTTTTAGTAAGAGGAATCATCCTTCTATTGAAATCCTTCCTAAAAAATTCTTCTTTTAGGTATTCAAATATCTTCCTAGTGGCAAGAGAAAAGTATATGTGCTTGTGTTTCCGAGCAATGGCTTACGATTTGAAGCAACATTCGCAAGGATGAAATTGCAGAATCTAATAGATACCTTGACAGGTCCCTTGTTTGTAGGAAATCACAAATGCTAGACTTGCTGGTATTGACGTTGGAATTGCAAATCGTGGAGGTTTAATAAAGCTATCTCTTCGGGGAAATAACCTTTTTTGTGGTGTGACGTATGTTGGTCTCAAGTCTATCCATCGAGGTTGCCCTACTCTCAGAGAATTTTCCTCGTGGAATGTGCCTTCTGTTTGTAATGAAGGGTTATGTGAGATTGCTCATGACTATCATCTGTCAGAGAAGCTTGATCTTTTCTAATACCCAAGCATTAATGATAACTCTTTGTTAGACATTGTGAAAAGTTTTCCCAATCTGACCACTTTGTCAATAAATGATTGTTCATACATTGGGAATGAGTCTCTAAAAGATGTGGGTCAATATTGCCCGAATCTGAAACTTGTTATATTAAAAAAATTGTCTACTCATTGGGGATCAAGGAATCGTGGATCTCTTTCATTCAACTGGTCATGTTTTAACAAAGGTGAAGCTCAAGAGTATAAACATCAGTGACATCTCTCAAGATATTATTTCACATCATCGAACTACACTGAAAAATCTAGCTCTTAGTTGTCTTGAATAAGTAAAAGAGAAGGGTTTATGGCTCCAGTGAACAAGTTAGCATCTGTAGAAGCTTATGGTCATTTTAATAAATGCCTGCAATGAAGTCAAGTATTTGGTTCTTCAAGTTATTTGTGAGTGTTGTCCAAAGTTGATGTTGTTTTGTGCCAGAAAAAGTAATGTCCATTCAGATGATTGACTGATTGGTTATGTTAAAGCTTCAGTCTCACTTCAGAGCATTCCGTTAAAGGAATGCCACAAAATTACCTAGGCTAGGTTTTTCGGTATACTTTTGAACCGTGGTATGAAACTAAAAAATAGTTCCTTGGTGAATTGCTTTGGTATGAAAGATGTAAAACATGAACTCCCTTCGGTTTCTCCTTGTTGCAACTCACTAGTATCTTCAACTATTTGCAATTGTCCTTGAGTAGGCAATGCTACCATTGATGTAGTATGTAGATTGTATCAAAAACTGACTTATATAGAGTTGAGTCGGCTTCTTGATATAATTTACGAGGGGATCTTCCGTATTGTTCAATGATGTAAGTCTAATAATTTTGTGGAAGTGAATATAAGCGGATGTGTCAATATTATAGACAAAGTAGTTTCAGCAATAGTTTTGTTGCACGGGGGATCTCTAAATTCTTTGATTGTAAATGGTTCGAGACATGTTACTGATTCAACCTTAGAAGAAATTTCAAAATCTATCTGCTTGATTAATGAGCTCATGTTTCCAAGTGTGGAATCACCGATTATGGGATTATAGCTTTGGTCAATGCTAAACCAATCAATTTGTGGATCCTCACATTGTCTGGTTGCCCTTTGGTATTGGAGAAATCAATTTCAGCCATAATAGAGCAGCACTAGAGATCTCTGAAGTCTCTGATCAAAGATGGTTGCAGACATGTTATCGATTCAACCTTAGTAAAAATTTCACTCTATTGTTGGTTTCATAATGAACTGGATGTTCCTAAATGTGGAATCACTGATTATTGTATTAAAACATTGGTAAGTGCTATACTGCTCCATTTTTGGATCCTATCACTGTCAAGTTTCCCTTTTGTGTCGGACAACATCTTACCCTTCTTACACGACTTGGTTAAGGAACTTAAGATCTTGAACATTGATACGCTCAAATTACACCTCCCTAAAGAAGCATAAGCGATAGTTATCAAGTAAAGAACCCAACTTGTAGGTTGGGGTCGATCCCACGAGGAAAATGGTTTAGACTTTACTTTAACCAACAATTATATTCAATTAGTCAAATTACTTCCAGAAACAAGTAATTAAAGGGGGGGGGGGGGG
>JAJOOE010027203.1:0-10072 GCA_036250405.1 Solanum raphanifolium | reverse complement strand
TAATTTTATATATATATATATATATATATATATATATAGAGAGAGAGAGAGAGAGAGAGAGAGAGAGAGTTATTGTCTTTCATTATGATTTAATTTATATTTATGTTTGGACATCTATAATTGATATACTATTAAGTATTGTGTTTTACATTTTACTTGTGATTTATATTAGAAGGTATATTTAAGAGATTCAATATTATTACTTCTCCTTACATATAGGAGAAGTGTGTGTATATATATATATTCAAATTGCAAATATAACTTTGGTTATGCTTCTGATTATTGCATAACCGAATAACCAAACCGAAAAGAGAAAAACCAAACCGAACCAAATTTATTTCGGTTCAGATTGCATTACATTTCTTCAAAACTAAATACCAAAAAATCCAAACTGAATAGTACAAAATCAAACCGAAAACCGAATGCACACCCCTAGGCCTGATCAATGTCTTGAATGATTTGAGCTTCAAGTTTTTGGTATCCCTGTCTTTGATCATGTTGGCCACTAACATAGAATCAAGTTCCAAGTCATATTCGTTATATGAGTTAATATCTCAAAAGGTATTTCAATTTTAGAAAATTATCTAGCAAAGTACAAAAGTTTATTTTGTATCAATAAAATCATTCAACTTAGGTTTTTATATCAATAAAATCATTCAATCAATTCCTTATTAAAAACAATTCACACCACAAATAAATTATTTTTTATATTATGTTCATGATTAAACTACTAAATACATGACTCAAAATTACTACTATTTCATTATAAAATAATAAAAATTCAAAATAAAAGATAAATTTATCAAACTTTGAACCTAAAATTCTCCAAACTAGCGTTATGATACATGGAACCTCGCTTTTATTTTTATTTTTAAAATGAAAAAAGAGATTCACACAAACAAGAAATTGATTAAACCATCATAGCAAATGTGCTTACCGTCAAATGAAGCAGTAGTAATCTATCAAATGAAATTGATAAATTATCGAAATTGATTAAATTTGGCAGCCGTCATTGCAATGAAGCAGTAGTAATCTACCAAATGAAATTGATAAAATTATCTATTATTAGTTTATTTTATAATATATAATAAAGTAGTAATTTTAAGCTATTTATTTATTATTTTAATTGTGATCAGATATTTGAAAGAAAATATTTTTTTTTAATGATGAATTTGGTTGAGTGATTTTAATGATAAAATGCCTAAATTGAGTGATTTTATTGATATAAAGGCCTAAGTTGAGTGATTTTATTGATACAAAATAAAGTTTAGTGACTTTTCTAGATAAATTTTTAAAGTTGAGTAACCTTTTGAAATAGTAAGTCTCGTTATAGTCAGCTTGCTTGCACCATCTGGTAACATATAATGCTGTCATAGCTTCAGCTTGATTGTTGGAGCATGGACTCAGAATGCCATGATAAGGTTACCAATAGCATCCCTAATGATTCCTCCTATGCCAGCTCTACAGTTTTCATGGATGAAGCTCCCATCTGTGTTGTCTTTGATCTCAGGTTTCATCCACCGACAATAAGTTTGTACCTTTCAATTCTTGCACAAAGTTCAGCCCATGTACTTGTAGTGTCACAGTTCGGAAAGGCAGTGGAAATAGCTGCCTTGATATTCCACAAGATAGATGCACGATGCACCTCCTTGAAGTCTCATGATCGTCATATTTACAAGCTGTCCATCTTTTCCAGATTTCCCAGGAAATGCAAATAGGGGTAATTATTTGTTGCATCATACTCTGTACATTGTTGGTGGTGCTTAAGTTCCACCAAGTACTTGAAAATTCTTTGAACATCTCCCCCTCGGTGATTAATTCCAAGGGAGTTTCCAAAAGTATTTGGCCGTATCGGATCCGGCTCCCCTCCATTACCCCTTCCCTCCATTTCGTCAAGTGCACGTCTAGATTAAAAACATGTGTCATATTTAAAGTTTAAAGGTCAAGATTATATCATATGAACAAATATCATAACCATAGTTAAGACAACTAATTTTAGAAAACTACTCTCTAAATTTGGTAAGAATTACAATATATTCATTCCATACAAAATTTGATATTTATTAATATCATTAATTTCATCTTATATTTTTAATTTACATTTAAATATTAAAATTGTAGAAAATAATAATCTTCAAAAACATTTGCATTTAAAACAATGTTATCTTCTATTTCACAAAAAAGAAGATAAAAGAATATTTTTTAAAATAAAAAAAACATATATTTTTCCCCTTCAAACACAATAGCCACATTTTATAGTTGGAATAATTTTGGTATTTCAGGTTTAATTCTAAAAACCTTTCATCTTTTCATTTTCATTTTATTTTTATTTTTATTTTTATTTCGTATCTTTTATTTTATGGTTTTTTTCCACACTTATAATTCTTAACTTTTTTGTTTTGTTTCTCAGCATATATAATATTTCAAGAGCAAAGTTTACTAGTACATAATTTGTTTAGTTGATTCTCACTTTAAATATCATACAATTTAATATTTAAATTCAAAAATATAATATTAAATTAATAATATTAATAAATTTTGTATAGAATATATTGTAATCCTTACCAAATTTGGGGAGTAGTTTTCTAAAATTAGTTGACTTAACTATGATTATGATATTTCTTAATATAATATAATCTTGGCCTTTGAACTTTAAATATGACACATGTCTCTAATCTAGACGTGCATTTGACGAAATGGAGGGAAGGAGTAATGGAGGGGAGCCGGATCCGGCCGTATCACTATCACTGAAAACATGCTGCAAGGATTCACATACAACTGGAAACTAAACGTTTTCCGAACTTGTGAAGGACTTCATCAAAAGTGATATGTAGCTAAGTGTGATTGAGGCTCACAATGCGGTTATGTGAACTTTCATAATGATACTATTGCTTGATTCACCTGAAATTTTCATTAATCAGGCACATATTTTAGTCAAAAAGTAATTACTCGACTAAAAGCATTAGAAGATTACAGAAAATAAACAAGGAGCAAAAATAATTAGAGAACACTTTCATTTGTATCAAGTTTTAGGCAACAACAACACACAGACCTTTGCAGGTTAGAGAATCAAGAGTATATGCAAGCTGATTTAATGTGTGCAAAACAGGAAAAAAATGAATGCAAGAATGTAACACAAAATTTCAGAGTCAATATGCCAAATTATTCAATGATTATCTCCGATTGTTTTACCTTCCACGATTTATTTAGATTTGTTATATATTCTCTATCATCAAAAAAAGGTTTTTTAACAAGAATAAAACTCTCTTCCTACCAATTCTGATCGACTGTTCAAACATGGATACCAACAATTTTTCAATTCTAATTCAACACAACGAATGATGGGACGCTTCAGGTATTTGAACAAAATCACGATTGAATTGGAGTTTTTTTTGTGATAATTTTAATTGTTTTATTTAATATATTTGGATTTTTTGTTCATGATCGTTATCTTATAATTTATTATGTTGGGAATTTATTTTTGTCTTACAATCTGTATAAGGTCGTTTACAAATCAATTTTATGGATTGAATTTGGGTGTACTGAGTGATTTAGTTTATAGTAAATGACATTGTTAATAAGCAGCACATCAGTGCTATTTTTTCATATTTAGTCGTTGGGTTAATTTGTATGGTTTTGTGGTTTAGTATAAAATTCATACCGTGTGATTCTATTTTGGTAAATGGTTTGGTGAAATAATTGTCTTTTTTTAATTCTCTCACTAGATTTTAGAAAAAGGGGAAATCAGATTTTTCAATGGAAAGCAAAGACCAAGACATGAGCGATCAAGTAGTGGACCTTCTTATACGGAGTGCAAAGAAATAGAAAGAACAAGATGAAGATCCAGCAGCACCAAAACAAAAGTAAGTTTCCTGGATTGCCTTCTATTAAAATCAGTGGAATCCGATATTAATTTTGTTACGCAAAATTTGGATAATATAAACCCTAGTGACGAGCAAGAAAATCCCAACAGCCATCCGCACTTCATTCCCCTAACAACTAGCGACAAGCTTAGACTCTACTCCCCTTGGAAACACTCTATTATCATCAAACTAATTGGCAAAAGGATGGGATACCTATACCTTCAGAGCAGATTACAAGCTCTATGGCAGATTAACGAAAAAATAAGCCTTATCGACCTTAGTGAAGACTTCTACCTTATAAAACTCACCCACATAGAAAACTATGAAAAATACTCCATCAAGGACCGTGGTTCATCGGATCACAATTCATTTCTATTCGTAAATGGGAACCGAAATTCAACCCATCCCTAGCATATATAAACTTCTTTACAGTTTGGATAACACTTCCGGAGTTCCCTACGAAATTCTATGACCTCAATATCCTGCAAAAAATATGAAATCATATACGAACAATTCTAAAAATAGATGCAGCTACGATGAACACCTCAAGAGGAAGATATGCGAGACTTTGCATCCTTTCCCCTCTTTCGAAATCCCTGCCAAAAGAAATATTAACAGGCACACATCTAAAGAAAATTCACTACGAACCATCCACTCCCCTATGTACTCTATGTGGGAGGCTTGAACATTTAGTCCACTCATGTCCAAACAGAGCCAGTGACATTCCGTCTACGTCAAAAAACACCAACCAAATTGAAACATAAAAAAGGAACACATCCCCTAGTAATGAAAATGGAGGTTGGACTACTGTAGTGTACCCGAAAAGGAAAAAAAACAACAATAGTTGTTAGAGCAAAATTTCAATGATGAACAACTTATTTCCTTGCAGGACAAACGTATCATCAAAAAGGAAAAGAACCAATCATGGATTCCCATGAATCAAGTGAAAGATTAACCAATCAAGGATTCTGATTGATAAATATCAATCAAGGATCCAAATGAAGATCCTTAGAAATCACAGATCACAAAAAGCACTAATCAAGGAAGCTGAATAAATCACAGATCACAAAAGGCACTAATCAAGGAAGCTGCATATCTCAACAGCCAGCAATGAAGAACACAATTGCTATATTCCAACCAACATCCAAGGAAAACTGAAGAACTCAAATGGCTACATCAACAACCAATCAAGGAAACTATAACGTCTATGATTAATAGTCAATCAAGAAAGCTGATCAAGAATCAAGACTGAAAATCAGCCTTGTGCCTCATTCTTGGAAAATAAGGATTCCTTGCCTTCTTTTACAAGGATCAAAATCTCTTGGGTTGCTATCTCTTCACGGAAAGGATTCAAGATTTCAAACCCTATAAATGAAGGCTCAACTGTCAGACGAAAGTGTACAACAAGTCTTGAATCATCTCACATTCCCTACTCTACTTTTATCAAGCATTGTATTACCTAGTTCTACTGTGTAAACAAAAATGAGAGGAGAGAAAAATATTGTTGGTGAGGCTTTGTATAAAAAAAAAAGAGTGAAACAAACATTGAGTGTAAAGTGTTTACACTCATCCCTGTACTCACACCAAAAGTTCAACAGCTTGAAGAGAACACCCTTGCAACCCAACGGGACTGAACCACATTGGATCCCAACCAGTATAAAAACATCTTGTGTCAAGTTTATTTTTCAACTTTTGATTACTTTCATTTGTTTTCAGCAGTCGACTAAGGAACACCTTGTTGCCCAATCTGTGTTTAAAAAACAGTACTACTGATTACAATAAACTTTGCAGAAACACGAAGTTACCAAAGTTTAATTAACCAGTGAAGAGCAGAATTTAATTCACAAAACTAAAATCTGTAAAACATACCAAAATCTGTAAAAATTGAATAGGAAGAAGATCAAGCCCACTGAATACACAATGTCCCCTTAAGGAAATTATTCCCCTCTAGTATCTGAGGTTTGATTTAGAATATGTCCTCCCAGGATAAAATGATCTCAATCACAAGTGTATTGATACCCAAAACTCTGGTGTCTGCGAGCCACTCAATAGCAGTAAAGTACACGAAAAAATATTTGTGCAAAAGAAGAAGAAGAAATCATAAATTTTCGTAAGTAAAAAGTCTGAAGAATTACGGGTATTTATAGCCAAGAGGAACTGGTTCCGAAAGGTTGCAACATTTCAGAATCCACACGACCATTCATGAAAGTTTGCAACCTTTCCAACGGTCATGGTTGTTCCTGAAAGTTGCAACCTTTCAGAACAGTCATTTCCAACAACGGAAAATTCAAAATAAAACGGGAATGAATTTAAATGAAATGGGTCGCGTGGATCCGAGTCGGGTCGAAAAGTTTTGGTTAATTAACTAAATAATTGAAACGTTTTGGCCATTTAATTTAATTTAATTAATTCAATATATAATTAACTAAATAATTAAAACAAAAACTTTGTCCAAAAAATAATCTCTCGATCATTTTCCAAAGCCAAAGCCGAAGCTGAAGTCGAGCGAGCGATGATGACGACGGCGCAAGGGGGGTTCCTCTTTCCAACCCTTTTAACAACTAATAGAAGTGTTTCTCTATTTAAACACATCTATTTTTCTTTCCACCACCAATGAGGGAGAAATGACTTTTCTTAAAGCATAACAGAATCTTTTCCAATTCCTCTTTTCATCTTCCCTCCATTTCCCATTAACTCGTGCTATACCCAACAATCCCCACATTAATGGGAAATGATCATAACATAAAGGAATGCACGGACGAGTGTGTACTTTACAAGCAAGGATCAATTGCATCTAGATAAGTAGGTTTCCCCTTGAACTTTTCGTAGTGAACATATGTCAGATATACTCGGTCAATCGGTATATGCGATATCTTTGAACCGTCGAGCTTTGGTGTATACCTAGACAACTATATGTCACACAATTAACCCTTTACTGTTTATGGTTCTTACCGTTGTGTTTGTTTCAGCCATGAACACCTCCTGGTTTCATGAGTGTATAAAGAATAGGCTTTTGACATAAATTCTCTTTGAAGCGGCTTACACTTCACACTCACATAGGTGATTTCTAACCGTGTCATCTCGTAGATACACTATTTGGTCAAATCTACCAAACTTAGCAAATCATTATAAACTTTAAGCTTTATTAACTTCATTAACAACCCTTAATGTTTCAACCTTGTACCTGAACATTGTCTTCATCATGAGAATGGATTGAGTTAATTGACAATGTCGAACTGTCAGTCATAACTTTGTTTTTCTCCTTTAATCTAGCTCTTTGGATCTCCAGTCTGCTAGATAGAGTTACCGCCATGATGACTTGTCCTAAGCCATAATTCCATTCCATTAGATGATCTTTCAACTGCCTCTCTCACTAGGCCTTTCGTTAGTGGATCTGACACATTATCGCTTGACTTCACATAGTCAATTGTGATGATTCCACTAGAGAGCAGTTATCTTACGGTGTTATGTATCCATCGTATATGACGAGACTTCCCATTGTACATGATGCTCCCTGCACTACCTATTTCTGCTTGACTATCACAATGTATGCAAATAGGTCCTACAGGTTTGGGCCAGAATGGAATATCTTCTAAGAAATTCTGGAGCCATTCAACTTCTTCACCGGCATTATCTAAAGCAATAAATTTAGATTCCATTGTGGAGCGAGCGATACATGTCTGTTTGGACGATTTCCAAGAGATTGCTCCCCCACCAAGTGTAAACACATAACCACTTGTCGATTTTACTTCATTTGACCCGGTGATCCATTTTGTATGACTATATTCTTCAATCACAATAGGATATTTATTATAATGCAAAACATAGTGTTGTGTATGTTTCAGATACCCCAACACATGCTTCATTGCCATCTAGTGAGTTTGATTAGGATTACTAGTGAACCGATTCAGTTTGCTAATAGCACATGCTATATCTGGTTGCGTATACACCAAGTGTATCACCCTGGATATTGTCATTTTTAAGCTGTATATCAGCCTGATTTCTTCAACATCATGTATATTTACTCCTTTTCCTGTATTTTGCCAGGTTTGAACTTGTATCGCCATATTTTGGGCCTGTATACGTAGTATACATGCCATATACTGCATGTATACAACTCTCTTTCGGGCTTTTGAGACCTGCAGTTCAACTCCAAAGAACCGGCTGACTCGATAGAAAAATAGAATCGGGTCTTCATGACCCATCAGAAAATGCAGAGAGGAGGGAGAGTCTGTGAGGACCCAAAGCAAATTTAACATGCATCAAAAGAATACAAAATGTATAAGTAATCACTCATTAATATAATATGGACAAATATTAAGTAAAACAAAATTGGTCTGCCACTATATCTTGTTCTTGTTGCCATTATCCTTATTTTTGGCATTAAAAGGAGATTTAACAAACTCTATTCCAACATAAAGGATTTAATGACCTTAGACAAATATTGACTATAGCCAGATTTAAACAGAGACAAAATTCTGAGAGTAATCATCTTACAAAGCCCCCTAAGATTTCAAAACAAAAGCTGGGTTGTATTTTATTAAAGAACAAAACGTGATTGAGAGGAGCCTAAACCTTAAAAGTTAGAATATAATAAACAAATACCAATCTTGTATAATGCAAAGTAATATAAATAAACAAAACATTTCCCTCTAACATACAGTAAATGGCAACTAGACAAATAAATAAAATTTATATTCTTTGTATAGTTGAGAAAGATGACAATGGGATCCTATAACATTAACAGAAACTAAGAATATCAAACATGAACTAAACCAACATGTTATACCAACAAAGAATCACCGAAAAATTACATGATATCTAGACATGAGTGGGAGAGGAATTTATAGTGCTTACACTTTCGCACACTTATAGTCATTCAAAAATGGAGCGAGACAAACATAAATAGGCTCGACAACCAGTAGAAGCCGATCAAAGCATCATGAGAACACATAATAGATTTAAACAAGTCATATTAGGCAGCAAGACAACATAGACATCCAAGAAATAGATAAAATTAAGTCATTGGAATAAAAAAATACTACTACACTACACATATTTAATTAGCCATATCATTCGATTCTGAACCCTTAGACCTATATGAATAACGACGTCAATAATAATAGACTCAAATGAAGAACAATTGCCACCGGAAGGCTGTAAAAATCAGGGGACAAATCGGTGTTTAGAACAGGAATAAGGAAGACAAAGAAATAAACTACCTAAAAGGCCAAACATAAAATCAATGAGACTAAAGCCAAGAAGGCAAACACCGAACATTGGAACTAAGTCACGAAGTAGCATAAGAAATATAAGCACAACATATTCGAGCTGTCCAAAACCTCAACCCCAATCAACAGCTACATGATTAACCACAAAATGGCGATATTCTAACATCAATCGAACGAGATAGGAGAAGAGATGAAGAAAAAAAAAACAAAAACTATCGATAGAGAAGTGTTACCTTCTTCCAGGCAGCGACTGGACAACAAAGAGCAAGGACGAGCTCTTCCACCACCGCACACAAACTTTGAGAGTTCCAACGAGCAGCAAAATGTCGTATTCGAAAAAGAAACCGATGTCTGGATATACTCTATATTACTCGTTGATTTTTGAGTTTGTTTTGCCTTAGAACCAATGTATATTCTCCTTTTCAATCACTCAAAAAAAAAAAATCTTCCCCCCCAAACAATGAACAGTAAGAAACTACTTATAGTGGGGAAACTTAGGGTTCCAAATGTGTCACGACCCAAGCCTAGGGCCTAGACATGACCGGCGAATGGGGAACCCGAAGGAACCCCAAACAAGCCTCATAGCGTATCATTACACATCCTTGGTCGCGGAGGCAATTAAAATGACCATAAGTGATAAACATAATCAAGGGGGAAATCGGGACTAAGGGAGCAAGAAAAAAAAAAGGAATGATACATAAATACCATAGATGAGTCAAGCTCAAACATAATACACAACTTGTCCAACACCAACTCTAAACATGGGTACTTAGCGGGGGCCAAGACAAACTACCGGGCTCACCCTCATAGTCAAAACATAACTAAAAAGCAAAAGTCTTATACATAGCAAAAGATCATAAGCAACGTCCCCGGAATGGAGGACTCACCAATAACCTCGATAGAAAATTGTATTAGCCACGCGGAGGAGGATGGTCAAGCGGTGCTCCGGTCCCTACATGGTGACATCATGTAGGCATA
>JAJOOE010027202.1:0-11432 GCA_036250405.1 Solanum raphanifolium | reverse complement strand
AATCATAATAAATTGTACAATATTTTAACTACTTTAAAAGTATTATAAATTGTAATAAATAATACAACAATTTAAATTACTTATTACTTAAAATTTAACGACTTAAAAATATTTTTTTAAATGTATTAAAATTTTGGTTAATTGTCAAAATTTTACATGTGCCACATAAATTGGGATATGGAGAGTCACACATATTTTTTTTTAAAAAATTACATTAAAAGTATTCTATCAATTAACAACATATATTGTTTGAAATTGATGGAAAAAAAAACTATAAATTACAATAATTAACAAAATAAATCTCTCGACTCCAACAAATCTATCAATTAATGTCACATAAATTGGGACATGGCAAATAACATATATTATTAAAAAATTAGGTTCAAAATGTACAATAAAATACAATAATTAACAACTTAATATATTAAAGAGACATATAAAAAATGCTTAATATTTAAAATTCTGCGTGTGCCACATAAATTAGAACAAATAGAGTAATAAATATTTTTTTCAAAATTATGTTAAAAAAAAGTACTACAAATCATAATAGCTAAAAATTTAAAATATTTTTAAAATCATATAAAAATTTCAATAATTTCTCAAATTCCATAATGTGACATAAATTAAAATAAATATATATATATATATATATTGGGCCCCGTGCTGGCACGGGGTCCTATATCTAGTACTTTTTACAAAAATATTATCCCGTAAATATGATGAAAAAAATGTTAAAGAAATTTTGAGGGCAATTAAATCTTTAACATATTAATGCATACGTTAAAATCAATTACATTATTAATACTCCATTATTTCCATATGTTCATAATACACATTACGTGAAAAGGGATTTCAAACAAAATACTATTAACATATAAAGTTAATGCAAACGTTATTTTTTCTAATATACTTTACCATACGACTCTAATGGGAGAAGGAAAGTAAATTGATACTAACAAGGAAAAATAAAATAATTTCCATATAAATATTCTCGTAATATTCTGCGTATTCCTTTAATTTCGGACCCTATATAAACCCCCTCCTTCGCTTCCAACTCAGCCATCACAAGTTTTCCGTTTTTTCTCCCACTCATCACTGCACAAAATCATCAATGGCGATTCGCCGGATTTTAGCGAAACGCTTATCTAGTACCTTAAAAATAGATCCGCTTCCACCTCTTACGGTTCTAGAACGTTCTCACATTCCGGTGACACCGCCGGATTCCGTCAACGGTGATTTTTTCGGACGGTTTCTCCAGAGGAGAGAAATCAATCATGTGGCGAGACTGCCGGAGTTTTTGTCTATTCCGATTGGAGAAAAATTGAGAGAGAAATTGAGGTCTATGAATGTTACCGGAGAAAGGATTAGATTCGAACGCCTAGCTCCACCGGCTCCGTCTACGGCAACGGGGTTGCTGCCGGCGGAGACGATGGGGAAGATAACCGTGAATGATGCTAAGAAGATATTGAAAATTTCGCAGTTGGAGAAAGTGAAATCGAGACTGAGAGAGATACCGACGAACTCTATTTCGTACACCGAATTCGTTGAAATTTGTGATGAATTTTGTTGTAACAGAGATCAGAGCTTGGATTTCGCAAAAATGTTGGACGAATCCGGTAGCGTCATCGTTTTGGGTGACGTCGTTTTTCTCCGTCCATATCAGGTATAAATATTATTTCCTTCGTTTCAATTTATGTGATACGTCAAACAATTTAAGTTTTACAATATTTATATATATATTCATTATTAATCTTCTTGATGCAATTTCAGGTGGCAAAATCAATGAACAAAATAATATCAGAATCCATAGCATCACCAAACGACCCAAGAAGAAGAGAGCTTGAACAAATGGAAAAACAAAAGGCCTTGATTGATCAAAAAGCCCAATCACTTGTAAGAGGTGAACTTTACTTTGGGCTGGGCTTTTTAGTTCTCCAAACATTGGGCTTTATGAGGTTAACATTTTGGGAATTGACTTGGGATGTGATGGAGCCCATTTGCTTCTTTGTGACTTCACTTCACGTTGTTCTTGCATATGGATTCTTCTTAAGAACATCAACAGAGCCCACTTTTGAAGGGTATTTCCAAAGACGATTCAAAGTGAAACAAAAGAAGCTCATGAAGACGCATAAATTCGATCTCGAAAAGTATAATAAACTACGAGAAGTATTTTATCCAACTTATAATAACCAAACATATTATGGATTTTCTTAGAATTATTCGATCATGCAACACGTCTAGTTTTTGTTGTACCATGCATGGTTAATATGTGTATATAGTCTATTTTTACGCGAAAATGGAGAGTAGGTAGAATATGATGATGACGATGATGAAATTTAGCAAAATTTGGATCATGGATGTAAGATTTTATGTATCCTCAAGTATGGAATGTGAAATCTTTAGAATTTAGTTATCAAATTTGCACCATTACGCGCATTTGCATATCGTGTTTGAAATTCGTTTGCGGAGAGATTTATCCTTTACTTCCCGGTGTTTTTTTACTTTTTCTAAATTAGATAAGATAAAGGAAATATAGATCAAGTCAGGTACACTTAAATATATTTATTTTTGTTACTAGATACAATAAAATAGAGAGAGGCGAGCGAGATATAAACTTATAGGGTATGATCTATAACAAACTACACCTAACATGTCGGATACATGTATCCAAAGTCCAAAATCTAGTAAGATTCATAATATTACAAACTAGCGTAAATCATCACTTGTTCTTAAACTCATTAAATAAGTACTAATAACTTATTCTTCAAATTACTTTTCAAAACTTAGTACTACATCAATTTATAGGAATAAGTGCAGTAAATAGTCATGTTTAGACATTATTTTCTTAATATATGTGTCTGAAAAAATTCGAACAAAAAAAAGTATTATACTCATTTAAAAAATTCACCAACAATTTTCTTTTTTACTCTAGACATTAATTATTTATTTTTTAAATTATTTACTAAAAATTAAAAATATACATTAACTAATATAAATATTTTATTGACACGTCATCTGTCGATTCCTCTAGCGTTCAAATTCAAAATCACTTCTCTTCGGCCTATTTTATAATTGAATAGAAATTCAATTCGTTTCCATCTTAAAGTAGTTTTTGTTTGTTTTTTGGGGTCAAAATCAGGGCGGAACCATCTTGTAGTCAGTGGTTTATTCGAATTTTTCTTGACGGAAAATTATATTATTTATGTACAATTAAAATAATTTTTTGAATATATTTAATAGACATATTGAATACCTTCGTATCCACTTTTTTAGATTTTAAATATCTTTAGTGAAAATTCTAGCTCCGCATCAGAATCATCAAACTTTGAAAGTTACTTAAGGCAAGTATCTTCCTCTTTCCGTTTTGTGTTTGTGTCTAGGTGCTGGTTATTGTTTTTCTTTTTGAATTTTGTTTAAGAGTTGTACCGACTCTTCTTTTGTTTTTATTAATAAATAAAGGGCCCTTGGCCCTCTATAAATTAAAAAGCCACTACAAATAGCGCAAATCCGAGTCCAAATCTAATCGGTAATTGTAATTAAATTTCTCTAAAAAATTAATTGATGGCAGAATTGTTCAACAAGCAGGCCCGGTTCTATTCCGATGCCCGGCCAACTTATCCCGGCAAATGGTTTTCGATGCTGGCTCAACACACCACCCGCCATTCTCTAGCTTGGGATGTTGGCACCGGCAACGGCCAAGCTGCCATCAGCGTAATCTTTTTATACTCCATTCGTTCATTTTTACTTATCACATTTGAATTTGAGACAATCACTAAAAAAATAATGATTCACACTGGTTTTTTTTAATCATACTACCTTTATTAATTGATGTTTAGAGTATTACAATTTGAAAAATTATTTGATATTAAAAACATAATGATTGTGAATATAGAAATTGAGCAAGAGATTAAGTTATTCAACAATTTGGGCTTAAATCTTGTACGTATTTATTATGCAATTCACTTAATATTTTAAAATAATTTATTCAAAATTCAATAAGCAGAAATCGATTCATGAAGCTATGGTTTTAATCTTTAAAATTATGTGTTCAGATCAAACCTTTCATTTGTTGCAATTCTATCGAATTTTACATATAATTAGTATTGTGTCAAATGAATTCAACACCGCTACTCTATATTCACCTTCAGTAAACTGACTTTTCCAAAATATAAAAGCAATAAACTTGAAATTCTAAAGGAGTGTTTTAGAATTTTTTTTCCATTGTATTCTTTTAGGAAATGCTATTATTTTAATGACAGGTAGTTAGCATTACAAAAAAGTAATAGCAACAGATGTAAGCAAAGATCAATTAAGTTATGCACAAAAACACCCAAGAATTCAGTATATTCACACACCACTCTCCATGTCTGATGAAGAACTTGTGTCAATTGTTGGTGGTGAAAATTCTCTAGATTTGATCACTGTTGCTGCTGCAGTTCACTGGTTCGATCTCCCAAGGTTTGACTTATTTATTGAAATTATAAATTACAAGAGTATTAAATCGATACGACCAAGTATTAACCATAATATTTTCGTTCAAATAATTTATTGTGGCCGATAGGTTACTTATGTTACAATAAGTTTCATCCTTTAGCAAAAAGGACATGGTTGTATCATTTGACTATTGACACAATTAAAAAGAAAGAAAAAAAAGACTATTGACACAATTTTCTATAACTTGAAGCAAAATAATAGGAGTATTAATTAGCTACAATATTTTTAGTTCAAATAGTTCATTGTGGCCTAAAAAATTATTATTGCTACAATAACTTTTATTATGTGGCAAAAACTCATAAAGTTATAGATGTTTATACAATTGTTGTCACGATTGTTAGTAACTGTAGCAAAAATAAGAAATTATCTTTGTCAGTTTGATTTTCGTGGCTAAGAAATTTTACGAAACCAGGTTCTACTCGATTGTAAATCGTGTGCTAAGGAGACCAGGAGGCATAATAGCAGTTTGGGCCTATGAATTAATGAATGTAAGCCCTGAATTTGATCCAAAATTTAAGAGTTTTCTTGATTCAACACTTCCTTATTGGCATCCAAATGTTAAATTTGTGTTTGATGGGTACAAAACGCTGCCGTTTCCTTTTGAAAGTGTGGGATTAGGTTTAGAAAATGAACCAATTGAAGTTGAAATACAAAAAGATATTTCATTTGATGGGTTTTTGGGATTGCTCAAATCTTTATCAGCAATTAACACTGCTAATGAAAAAGGAGTTGATTTGTTACCACGAAAATTGGTTGAAGAATTTGAGGTAGAATGGGGAGGGCCTAAATTGGTTAGACGTGTTATCTTTAAGGCGTTTATGCTTGTTGGTAAGGTGAAGAATAAGAAAATCTAAGTGAATTTGGTTCGATCGAAGATTTTAAGTCAGCGAGTGCAGAATAATGTAGTATTGTATTAATTTCTTATTGCATGATTAAATGCAACATAGTATGAATATGTATGTATTTAAGAATAATATAGTATTGTATTAATTTCTTAGTGCATGATTAAATGCAACATAGTATGATTTAACAAGTTTTCGAAAGATAAATATATGTCAAGGGGCGTATTCTATTGATTGCCTCTAAGGTAAGTGAATAAACAAACGTATTCAGAATTTGAACATTGTGAGTTTAATTTTGAAATTCTATCACAGTTCGTTTAATTTGATTTAGTAAATATTTTGTCTTAAATTCGAATAAACCACAATGCGATTATTCACCTTTGGGCTTGTTGATGAATAATGGAGCAATTTTCTAGCCCAGCCCATTATTATCGTCCTCGTGGGCTTTAAGTCCATTCGAAGTGGGCTCATTGCTCTTTTAAGATAGGCCCCCATTTGTAATCCAAAGTGCCCCATGTACCTTTTTCGTTCGGGTGTATAGTCGTTTTTCAAAATAATAATCTACTTCTTATATATATTTGACTAGCAACTGTGATTATTTTAGCGGCAATTATGCTAAAAGCCCTATCCCTTCTAGTACTAATTTTTTGTATGTCGATGTGCCCCTAAATAATAAAAATAATTTTAATATTAAAAAAATGAAGAAACTCTCATTGACGATGTGAACTCAGTTGCGGCGCAAAGATTTTCATTAAGAGGTTTCAAAATACATAAAAATAAAACATGAAGAAATCCAAAGGAATTCAACATCTAATATATATATATATACATATAACCAAATTTACTCATGTATAAATAATGCGATTTTTCTTTTATGGAGGTTTCGATAAACCCTTTTCACTCTACCTGATTCTGCCCCTATGTAAACCCTGCACCATTGACGTATACAATAAAATTGTATTTATTAAGTTATATATCTATTGACTTGGTAGTTGGTACAAACACTAAGTACGAATAAACTTTTACCCTTCCATTAGTATATAATCATAGAATTAATACGTATAACTGACACATAATAAAAGATGTGATGATGAATTGATAGATATTTCAAATATTTATATGACAATAATAACACACACATTTGTACATGAAAAAGGGTCCCAAAATAAAAAGTGGCAAGAAATTTTTGGTACTAACTGCATATGCATTTGCCACCAGCTTCATGTATATTCAACAAACTGATGACCCACTTATGTATACAATAATATAAATAATTTATAATATTTGGACCCTCCATGTTTATAATTTCTTTTTTTGAGAAGGGCCACCACATCATCCATTTTTTTTATTTGGAGAATCTGAAAAAAGATAAAGATTAGATATTTGATATTCAATATATGAGCTAAGAATAATTGAAATCTTCCTATGATATTTAGTTTACTTGTACAATAATAACAACAATAACATGTTGGTATAATCCACGAGTGTGGTATGAAAAACGTAGAATATACATAAATTTTATTTCTATCTTGGGAGTCAATATTACTTATACAATGATACTTATATAAATGACAAGTATTAGTGTGAAACTAATCACAATCTAATTCATGTGCACTTTTGATTTAACGGCATTTGAAATTAATCTTTTGAGAGATATAGTCATTAAGGCCCAAAAACATGTATTACATGATGCCTTATAAAATATTTTATCTATTTTAAATAGCTTGTCAGCTTAAAAACCTTATTTTAAATAGCTTGTCAGCTTAAAAACCTAATTGTCGTTCTCTTTAACTTGCCTTTATCGACCTCTTTAGTCACTAGCGTCATAGTTTTTTCACTAATAAAGTATTTAATCTTCTTTTAAGATTTATTAAATTAGTCTTTACTAATATAGAAAATATTTACCATTATATTGAATAAAATTTTTTAAAAAAAAACTTTCGTACCATAGTCCACCTAACAGGATAAAGACGAACTTAAAGCTTTAAGTTTATGAATTTCACAACAATCTTAAGTTAATATAAAGTTATAAACAATAACTAAGTTCACTTCAACTATTACTTCATTTGTCTTAATTTATGTAACACTTTTCATTTTTCGAGACTCAAACAGTTTAAGTTTGACCGAGATTGCGCATGATATCTTCATTTTTTTAAAATAAAATTTATATATTTGTAAATTACGTAAAAAGTACTATAAGTCACAATAATTGATAATTCAAAATATTTAAAAGATCTATGAAAACTTACGGTCAGAGATAGCTTTGTTTGAATCTCTAAATCCAAAAAATGTCACATAAAATGAAACGAAGAGAGTAATAAATATTTATAGATCGAGTTTAAACAAAAACTATAAAAATCCACGTAAAGCAATAGATTGTGCTCTAGATCTGCTATTAACCCGTATCGAGTAGCCAGTGAAAAAATTAAACTCATTATTTTCTATTAGATTATATATATACATAGTTGCAAACTTTTAATCTTATATATTAGCAACAATATTATTTCTTAAATAAATAAAAATGGTTAATAATAATTACATTAAACCAATGGAAGGTGGACCAAAAAGTGTCTTGTGTTTATCCAACCACCGATTTGCAAGTTGCAATTGGTAAAGTGGTAACGTAACACTTACTTAACATGTGCAAAGTCCCTACTCCCACAATTAGGGTGGAGCATTACGAGTTCGATAAAATTAAATAATTTTAATTTAAGTATTTTTATTTATGTAAAAAAATATTTTATATACATATATAAGGTGTTTATTTAAAATTTGATAAATAAAAAAATTATGATATATATTTATAAATTTAAAATTTTGACTCCATTTCTATCCGCGAGTGATATTGTTGGTGAATGGTGATGCATCAAATAGTACTCCAATATGTATATAGTCCATGTTGATACTGGATAAGGAAATAAAAAAACATAAATACAAGAAAAAGTGATGTACAAGAAAACGTGATGAGAGTGATAATTACTAATTAAACATTGTTCTAAACACATTAACATTTGTTTAATTGATATGTAGATTAGTACTAGCATGTTGGATTAAATTTGTAAGATCAAATTATTTTAAAAAATGTTTTTTGAGAAAAAGATTTTTAGACTGTAGTAGCTTGTGTCTGTTCAATTTATTTAAAAATCAGCGTAGAAATTTATCCTTGATCAAAGTTTCAAAAGTATTTATGGAAAATAACTACTTTTTCAACTTATGTTACTATTAAAAAAATATTTATTTTTTCACTAAAAGCTTGAACAAAACCTCAATTATCTAAAATAATTATTAAATGAAAAAATATTTTTGACTTTTTCAAAATTGAAGGGGGATACAATATGAAGAATCGAACCCTCGCCAATAAGGTGAGAGTTTAGATAGCCAACCAACAAGGGCATAATGCTCATATTTGTCTGCTAAGTAATTTTGTGAAAATGATTTCATGGCCACTTACCTATTAATTAGGAGAAAATTACTTTATTCAATTTTTTTATGTGTAATAAAGATCTCTTAGATGTGAACCACAAATTTCTAAAGAATTACAAAATCAGACTATTGGATAATACTCCTTGCGTCCAACGATAGTTGTCTACTATACTATTTTGAGATATTCAATAATATTTGTCCACTTTATGAAATTAATGGTTAATTTTACACGTAATTCTTAATTTATCCTTATCATTAATTATACTCATTTTCCTATTACATTTTTCAACACATTGTATTTATTATATTCAAAGGGTGATATAATAAAATTACCCTTCTATTTATAGTTTTTTAAGAAGTGTGCAAACTGCAAAATCAATAGTGGATAAATATTGTTGGACAGGGTGTACATTCTTTTTTAGTTTGATTATACAATATAATAACAATAACATCTGTATATTGAGTGTAGTCTTAAAAAAATAAAGTGAAATCTGAAAAGGATAAAATATATGCAAATCTTACTATTATTACAAAAATATAAAAATTATTTTTGATTAATCCTCGACTCGCGAATATAATACAGTACGATGAAATTGCAAATTTGAATTTTGAAGTATCAATTGAATACCAAACACGTTATCATAATCTAATTAAATGTTTAATCCAAACTCCAAAACGGCGTAATAAACGACACAGACGGTAACAGACAAATTAACATACAAATTTTGTCTACAAAATGTTAATTAATTGGATCAGAGACCCTATATAATATGTAACAATTAAATATTTGGTAAACGAAATTCATATTTTTTACTAATTAAATTAATTATGGATTAAACTAATGCACCCCCAAAAGATACCTTTCAAATAGAATATACAGTTGTTTATTAGACCAACTACGACTGATTATTTGATCAATCTTTCACAATAATTATATTTAAAATGTGTGTCTTTTTCTAAGCCCTTAATTATCCTTAATTAATGAATTAGTATATAGTATTGGATAATTTTTGCCAAATACTTAAAAAATATATAAAATTTTTCAGCGCCGCTTAAGTGTGAAACTTATACATTTGATGAAGACTAGTCATAATGATTACCGAATAAATATAAAAATAAATAAATTAAATTATTAGAAGTAGAATTGCTTTAGAACAAAGCAATGAGTACTTTTGATTAAGGTCACTTTCCTAGTAGTTAAAATCATAATGTAAGTGCTTTTTGCAAAATTATGGGGCAGTGGTGGGGTGAGGTGGAGGTCGATCGAAACTGTATTGAGGAGAGGTGAATTGATATTATATAATATTTGTAGTTTATTGATCATACGTGGTTCTAAATATGAAGATACAGTGATTGAAGATTATGATAGAAGGTTAATAGATTGTAGATAGTTTTGTTCAGTTTCATTATCAGTGTTATTATTTTTATTCTCATGCTATTTTATTATTCGATTTTAATACTTTATGTTGTTTCCTTTGCTCTAGTTATCGTATAATTATTATTGTACATGTTCTCTTCTTCATTGGTTTCAGCATGACTCATTTACTATTATATTTGTTTTTCATACTTGAGTCAAATATCTATCGAAAATAATTTTTCTATCTTCACACTATAGAGGAAAGACTCCATATTGCATATCATTCTCCCCGTACAAATCCCACTTATAAGATTACATTATTGTTATTGTTGTAATTATTTTAAGTGTTCTTTTATCTTTAGTATATAAATTGTGATATTTAATTCTTTTATGAGTTGTTTTTAACTATGTGATATTTTTTTATATTTAAACGAATCATACTTTAATTTAATGCACGGACCCAACATTCGAACTTACTGTCCTTATATTTTAGACAGTGTAATAATTAAAAGAAGAAAAAATAATAGTTTTTTTTTTCATATAGAGACAAAGACCTTACAACTCATTCTCTACTTTTTCTCATTAGTCTTTTTCGTTTATTTTTTGTTTAATAACAAAAAAATAAAAACTTCGAATTTAATTGTAAAGTGGATTAGGATAACCCCACATCTTTGCATTTTTTTATATAAATTGGGCCAAACATTTATGGCACTTCATTTTAGCTTGTCGTCCTATTTTCCCTACTCTATTATTACTAGATAATGTTGCCCGTGCTATGCACAAGCCCAATAATATAAATGGTATGTTTAGGGCTAATAACGGAAATTTTAAAGTGATTGTTTGCGTGGATAAAAGAATAAGTTTTTTTTATCACAAACTTATACTTTCTTTGACGCTATTTAAGGCATAATAATACTACCCACATATAACATTTTTGAAATATTTTATGTTGTCAATTATCATGATTTATAGTATTTTTATGATAGATTCACTTCAAGAATCAGTGGAATTTTTTGTATTTTTTTGAAAACATATTTTATGTTGTCAATTATCATGATTTATAGTATTTTTTACGCAATTTTTAAATATAAAAAACACTAAAAAAAAGACAAATAAATTAAAATGGACCCAATATATGTTATTTTTGTTGTCTCAATTTATGTGACACAAATAAAATTTGGAGAGTCATCCAAATTTTCATATTTTTTTTAAAAATGTTTTTAAGTTATTAATTATTGTGATTTATAATATTTTTATGTAAGTTTCAAATAACCTACATTACTGGTCACTTTGTCCTAATTTATGTGATATGGATA
>JAJOOE010027201.1:0-10109 GCA_036250405.1 Solanum raphanifolium | reverse complement strand
AAAAAGAATTATGAATATTAGATATTTAATTAATGGAATTATATGTAAAATAATATGTTAATTAGAAAGTAATAGAAATAATAATAAAATAATGAAAAGGTGAAATAGAGAGTGTGAATAGTAGTTCTCCAAATTTGAAGAACTACTATTCAACTCTTTAAATTTGAAGAATAGAGGGTGATTTGGAGGTGGGTTGGAGTGCCCATTCTCTATTTTACTCTCCAAATATAGAGAATGGAGAATAAAATAGAGGTGGGTTGGAGATGTTCTAAAAAAATCAAGAAGTCTTCTTTTACTATATAAAAAATGAATGAGGTTGAGGGTTCTTTTATGAAAAATACATAGTTCTGCATTCAGAGTCGCAGATGTTCATTTAGGGTCTGTTTGGAAATCACTGTGTCATTATTACTTCACCAAGGTATTACACAAAATAGTAATAAAATGACCTGTTTGTTGCTACAACAAAATTGAAGTGTAATTCTTAGGTGTCATGTTTGGTTGTACTTGTGTAAAAAATTCAATTACAACAAAAATGCATAAACGTCATTTTCTAATATGAACATATAATAAGTTTTTAAAGAATAAGAGATATTACAAATGAAAAAAAAAAAAGAGTAAAAATTATATAAATCTCATAGTGTTAAGAGCTAATTACATCATATCCCTATTTTTTTTTTCCAAATTACAAAAATTCCTTAAAATTGTAGGATCTCGGATATATCAAGAAACATGTGGATACATAGCTCACGAATGTGGATAGAGATGTATTCGAGAGGAGATTTTTGTAAATGGTAGGGAATTATAGAGATTATGTTATCTTAATTGTGTATTTATGTAAAGAGTTTGAAAAGTTGTCTGGTAATTGAGAATTTAAAAGTATAATGGTCTGGGGACTTACTAATTAGTTGATGAGAAACTATGTGATTTAATGTCCCTGAGAAGATGAATGATATTATATTAAGGTGTTTATTTGTTGGAATATTGAGCAAAGGCCTCCATATACATGGTCTCAATATTATTATGACTCTCCATATAAACAATATGAATGGGATGGAACAAGTACTAATGTCCCCTAGATAGATGAACATGTAGAAGATAGTATCCATGAAAAGGTTATTATAGTTAGATGTTGGATAACGACAATCTCTTGTGCCAAGATCCGCGCGCGACTTGTTATTATCTCCTGTTGATTGGACACTATCATGAGGTTAAAGTATATATATAGTTGCCATGCCATGTGCGATAGCATTGTAGTTAAACAAGGATAATTAAGCAAATGATGCGCTTATATAACTTGTTTGAGGGGTTTCCATAATTAGGACCCAAAGGGCTCGAGTGAGTTTTGGGCAACAAACTGCCTCTACATTTTTTCTGACAGTTCAGAATGGGGTGAAGGTAGTGGTGGAACCAAGAGTTTAAGTTGAGTTGTTTTTTTTATATAAAAGTATAAATTGAGTAATTTTATTGATACAAAACAAAGTTCAATGACTTTGCTAGATAAATTCTCAAAATTGAGTGATCTTTTGAGATATTAACTTGAGAGAAAACAATGAGAGTGAGAAAATGCCAAGATTTGGATCGACTTAAAAAAAGTAACTTTTTAAAGTGCTGAAACTTATTTTAAAAATAAGTAGTTATGTGTTTGGATAAAAGTGTTGCAGTTGATAAAAAAGTTGTTGATGTGTTTGGCAAATAAGTGCTGGTAAACACTTTTTTTTTATCAAAATGTCTGAAATACCCTTAAAGCTGTTAACATGATAAAAAGTTGATTAATTTAAGGTTTTTATACTTAAAAAAAATAAAACATAATAATAAACATAATAATAATAATAAACATAATAATAATAAGAATAATAAGAATAATAATAATAAACATAAACATAAACATAATAATAAACATAATAATAATAATAATAATAATAATAATAATAAAAAGATGTTAGAGTTAATTCAATATGGGCAATTTGGGAATTGTATAAAAGAATTAAGGGCAAAAAGGTAATATACTTGGTCAACATAAAAGGGTTTTTAAGTTAAAAAATAAAAACACCCCTCACCTAGCTTTTAGCTTTTGGCTTAAAATAAGTCATTTTTGACTTAAAATAAGTTACTTTGATAATTGTCAAACACTCTAATAAGTCAAAAACTGGCTTTTAAGCCAGTTTGACTAGCTTAAAAGCCTATCCAAACAGGCTATATTTCACCAGAAAATGACTCCAATATATTATTGTTGTTTACAACTCAATAAAGTGAACATCCACTACAACTGTTATCCAGATGTCTAGGGCTCACTGTTCACTTGGAACCATAAGGTTAAAAAACTATTTACAAGTTACAATGCAAATATTATTATTTTATCACTCCCAAATCTCTCTGCCCTTGGAATCTAACCCAAAATTGAACACATTATACAACAAAGTCACAGTATGCTGTGATAAGCTTCAGTGGCATCCACGCCCGAGCTATGGATCCTTCTATATACAACAGAAGAATAGCAAAAAACTACAGTTGTTATTCTGAATTATTTATGTACTGGTTAACTAAAATTATTCATCCCCTGATCCTGCACATCATAGAGGGGTCAGCTCCACTTACAAAAGACAAAAAAACAATATATACAACATTTAAGTACCTGATTGTTTTTCTTGTGAATAAGATGGAGTTGAAACACTTTTGATGCTTAATCCAGAATTCGCTCGAGGGTCACTTGACATTTCCTGCTCATAATGTATTACAACTTACTTTCTTTGTCACAAATCACTAGCAAGATATTCACACGCTACTAGATATATAGTTCATTTTCTAACTAGTATTAACAATAAGATATAGAAGAATTTATTGATTCACCAACTTGCCTGTGATGTAGATGCTTGGCTGTGGCTGGGGGAGGGGCAAGCACTTCCACCTATCACCAAGGGACCCATATTTTCTTCGCCCAATGCTCTCAATCGACTAAGCTCAGGTAAGACTATTTTGCCCAGGTCTGGCCGATCCTTCCGCCTCAGTTCTGCACATTGGAGTGCTAGCTTTGCAAAATTCAAGGTCTCTTCGATTGGCCAATCACAAATCGAAGGATCTAGTATCTCTATAAGCTCTTCCCCCTTCTCAATGCATCGAGAAACATAATGAGTTATGCCCATTGCTTGCTTGGCTGTTATCAATTGCAGAAGAAGAATTCCTAAGGAATAAACATCTGATTTAACCCCAAGCATGCCTGTTTGTTGATACTCTGGATCAATATAGCAAAATGTGCCAGCTGCAGATGTCATCCGGTATTGTGTTACTTCTTCAGTAGTAGAAGGAGGGATAAGCCTTGATAGTCCAACATCACTAATCTTGGTTACAAAATTATGGTCAAGAAGAATGTTTCCAGGTTTGAGGTCACGGTGGACCAGAGGTTCTGGCTTGGTCTGGTGAAGAAACAGCAAGCCAGTGGCAATCTCCGCTGCAATACGAAATCTAAGCTGCCATGAGAGTGCTGATTTTTTATCTCCACGTTGCATGAGACGTTCCTCTAAACTTCCATTTGCCATGTACTCATATATCAAACAACCATATTCTGGGCAAGCTCCAAGAAGTAGTACCATATTAGGATGCCTCATACGACTCAGGACTTCAACCTGCATTAAATAGATACAAAAGCGAAAACTACTTAATATACTTAACACTATCATTTCTTAGGCTTCCAGAAGATATGTCCTTGAAACTGCACTTTTTGTTTCATAAACATACATTAAGTTCAATATGCATACTGTACCTCTTGCTGAAATTGAGATCTTCCTTGTGCTGCGTCTGGACGTAAGACCTTAACTGCTACTGGTGTGTGATCAAGATAACATTTGTAGACAGGACCATATCCTCCTTCTCCAACCTTGAGAGAATCAGAGAAAAATTGTGTTGCCTCTTCAATTTCTTCAATGTTGTACCTCCTATATCTAAAATCAACTTGACCTAAGTTCATCATTGCTTTCTCCCTCTCTTCTGCTTCTTTATGGGCTTGCATTTCAGCATCTACTCTTCTTTTTGATTCAAGTTCTGCAAGTCTTTGAGCTGCTTCAGCAGTTTCCATGGCAACCCTATATTTATCTCTCTCCTTCTCTGCTGTTACCTTTGCAGCTTCCTCTGCAAGCCGTGCCTCCTCCAGTCTCTTTTCTTCTTCCACCCGCCATAGATTGAGCTCCACTGACTACACATATAGCATATAAAAAAACTATCCTATTCCATTGATAAGTATGAGATGAGTTTTTTTCACCTTCTGTTTTGCTGTCAGTGCTTCTTTGCATGCTGTACTGTACAAGTCCATTGTCCTCTGAAGCTCCATCTTTAGCCTTCTCATTTCGGCCTCTCCATCGTCCTTTGAATTTTAAACAGCGATGTTAATACTTAACAGTGATTATGCTTCTGTATGAGCTCCGTACATAATTAAAGAAAATAGATGGCTATGCATCATGCTTCCTAGGTTCAACTTACTATTCTCCTAGCTTGTTGCTTTCAGTTCTTCGTATATAGCTCATAACGTGAATTAAGACTAATCAAGAAGGGTAACTGAGCAGTAAACCACAATATATTGTATATTGCATTAAGGATACATTGGTTTTCGTCGATATCAAGTGTTTCCTGAAGAAGTTACTTGTGTATCATACAAAGAAGGTAAACTTACAGTCTCAAATGAGGATAATGAGAAGTCATTGAAAGAGCTGAGCTCACTCCCCCTAGCTCCCAAGCGCTCCGAGCCAAAGCTACTATCTGAACTTGTTGATATTTGTGAAATACGGCCAGAATCCATGCCATCATACATCAAGGAAGATGTACGATCAGTGCTTGGCCTACCAGAGCTGACGAATGATAAATCAGTATCCGCTTCAGAAAGATCAGAAAAAATCCTTGAAGGGATGACTCTTCGTCTATCAAACGGTGACCTGCTTCCAAAACTTACTGGCTTTAGTGTCTATACAGTATATATAATTCTCACCACATTCATTTTTTGACTTATTAAGCCGGACATGTTATTCTTTTGGAGCAAAATGTTCAAATAGGTGTAGCAATAGCAATAACAATAACAGGTCTTTAAACTTACCCAATTTTTCTGCTGTCATCAGTTATGAATGATCGTCGTTGAGACCTGTCACCGACTGATCCAACTGCACAACGTAAGTTAAACAAAAATGTACTGATATTAAGAACAAAAGCAGGCAAAAAACATAGATGTCATACTATGGATGGCCCTGTTAGTTGCAGTAGGGGTAAAACCACCACCATGAACATGTTCTTCCAATTGCTGTATTTTCTTATAAAGAGGCGATGCCATAGGGGCCGGGCGAGAAGCATTTTTCACAGAAGAGATCTTTGACTTTGAGATGACATAAACAGTACAGAAATCTGGTGCTCCCTTTGATACACTGCTTGGTATATCTGTAACCTTCAACCGTCTGTCACAGATACTTGAGTTATGAATCTTTATATTACATATATATCAAATGCAATATGGGACACGATATTTCTGACTTCGCTACTGATGCATTATTTGGGAGTTGGTTGATGTTAAAAGATGTAACCTGATAAAGCCATGCCTAGATGCTCCAAGAACCAAATTTTGAATGGCAGCACTAGATAAATATTCTGTTAGTGCTTTTGGTACATCTGCATCTTCAAGTATTACATCCAAGCAACGAATCTGTTCAAAACAAAAAACAGATCATGAAGAAAAAAGATTGATATTGTTGATGAAAATGTGATTGAAAAGAGTGCTTACATCTTTACGTGTACAAAAGCAATGGAAAGTAAGAAACAATTCTTTGGTTTGTTTCTCAAGGTTTTGGCCGTGTGGAGATAAATTTCCATCTACAACATGAACACCACCACAGTTTCCATCTGTATATTTTGATAACATCATTAGGAATTCAAACTGGATCATGTACACTAATGATCAACCAAGTAAACTAAAGCAAAGATTATATATGAAATGAAATACCCATTGTCATGACGATGAGGGTATATATGTACTATTTGTTAGACAAACAAAATATACATGCATCATTTTTTAATGAGTGATATGTTTGTTCTAAATCACAAAGTTGAGTAATATATTTATCTCGGATCATGTTTGACCTTAAAAAATATGCTAGTTATTAATGTTTCTAGGGATAAGGTACAAGTACCGCTAGACTATGACCGAAATCCCAGAGACACTCCTTAATTAAACTAAGGTCCTATTACCTCCGAACCCATTTTTTTTTTTGTAATTTTGTACACCTTTTTGGCTTATGTGACATCCAAATATCTCTCACGCGCCTCAACTGTGTGGAGTCACAGAGTGTGTCACGTAAGCCAAAAGGTGTACAAAATTACAACAAAAAAATGAGTTCGGGGGTAATAGGACCTTAGTTTAGTTAAGGTGTGTCTTTGGGATTTCGGTCATAGTTTAGGGGGTACTTGTGTCTTATCCCTTGTTTCTATTTTATGAGCCTCTCTAAAGTTACATTATTGTCCTGTCAAGACAAATATTGGCGAAGTCATATATTTGTTTTATAAACATTTTCTTATTGTTTAAACTGAAAACCGAATCATTAAGGACCAAAAACAATAGACCGATAAAAAATATAAGCGTATTTATAGACTGAAAATCAATAAACCGTATCGATAATACATAAAATCAAATTCAAAGATATACCCACAAGAAGAATTGATTTAAGGGAAACATTATATATAATGAAAGAGAGATGGGAAGCATACATTGTGAAGCAATAGGCTTGGTGACAACATGAATAAGAACAAGAGTTTGTCCTCTCTTAACCAAATTATCAGTAGCCCATTTTATTGCATATTGGCTTCCTTTATCTTTATCAATAGCAAGTGCAACTACTCCTGTCCCATTTCCATTACCCTTTTTGCTTCCAGGGCTTCCCTTATTATTTGGGAGCCACATTTTTATCCTTTTTCAATAATTTCAACTTACTAAACATTCATCATATGTCAAAGTTCACTCTTTAATTCTTCTCTTTCCCTATACTTGGGATATATATTTTCAATTTATTTTTAAAAAAAATTCGAAGTGATTGTTTAGATGACTACAAGAAAATATTATGTAACAACCACCGAATTGTTTGCTTAATATGAGAAGAATCGAAAATGTCTCCATTGTGTGTGTATCATTGTATGGTCACAATAACTAAACACTCTAAAATTATTTATAATTAAAAAAAAAATCTTTTTTTTCCTTTCCCTCATTGTTTATTTTCATATTTCTTTCCTTCATTTATGGATTACTCAATTCTATGCCTATATTTTATAATTAATCTCTTCCTAATTTTATGCAAAATCCCAAAAAATCTTATTTTTACTAACACTCATAATTTTTTTTCCTAAATATCCGACGTGTTTTTTTTTCTTACAAACTCGAAGTGTTCCAATGGAAAAAAAAATAAGAAAACAGAAAAGAAAACATTTACATAGGAGTTCATGTAGCAAAATATATCAAGTTTGTTGTAACTTCATGCCAAAGCTTTTACAAACTTCTAAGCTTCCTTTCTTTAAGGGGCATATCTGGAGGGGTTTCGTGGGTTCACGCGACTGCATGTTCCCCTTTCTAGATCATATATATTAGTGTTATATTTATTAAAAAATATTTAAATATAGATGTGTGAATCCATGTTCAAAGTATCATATAATCATATGATGATGGTTGGGTGCACCTCAGTGGCGGAGCTACAATATACTCAGGGTGTTCAAGCGAACACCCTTCGTCGAAAAATTATACCGTACTATATATAAATATAAGTAAAATGATACGCTAAATGATTAAATAACATATTTGGACAGCCTTGAAACATTGAAGTGTTGTAGCCTAATGATTTCTAGCGCACATTTAAAATTTAGGCTTTAGGTGGTCATGAGTTGGAATCTCACGTGTTGCAGCGTTTAAAGCCTTTTTTCCTTCTTCAAATTTTGAAAAGAGCAAGCAGTTTTTTTTAGTACACTCATTTATCCAAAAAAAAAAAAAAAACTTGTGTAATTTTTTAATATTCTTTGTGAAATTTCTAGCTCCGTCACTGAAGTACCTCTAGGTGTGGACAAAAATTTAAATCTTATATCTATCTTGTTTTTGGGAAAAAAACTACAGTACACAAATATAGAGACTTAATAACCACTATATAACAATAGTTTTATTTTTCACCTACACAGCAATATCTTTTTTTCAAATATAGGAAATATATTTTTTTTTAAAACAAAACAAAACATGAAGCATAGTAATAATGACCCACGATTTTCTCCCATTCTTTTATCTTCTACAATTTACTCAAATTGGTTATATGTCCTCTCCCATAAAAAAAATGCCTTTTAACCAAAATAACCTCTCTACCTCCTTATTCTGAAAGATTATTCAACTATAGCTATCAACATAGTTTCAATTCTACTTCAACACAACAGACGATGGGATGCATCATGTATGTGTGATAACTAACGACTGGATTGGTGATTCTTTTAATTAATGTATGTAACAAATTTGGTGTTTTTATTTCTGTGTCTTATAACTATTTGGGTGGTATATGTTTTTTTGTTACAGTAATTTTATTTCTTGAATTTTAATTCGAAATACGACCATATTAGGATTGTATGATTGTATAGGACGATGTATTTTAAGTCGTTTAAAAACATCATTTTTCGGAATTGAAATTGGATAGATAATGTGGTGTAATAGATAGTGTATATTAATTGTTATTAATCTGTCGGTTCGTGATTGTTTTTTTGGCATCTGTTTTGGTGTAATTGTGAGGGTTTTTTTAAGTTGATTATGACGGTGTATTAGTGATTGTATTTTGATAGATTATTTGGTGAAATTGATGGTCTATTTTGAGTCATGTATTAACGTCATTCCGTGAATATTTTTTGGTAAATAGGTTGGTTGATAGTGTATTTTTTGTAAATGATATAGTGTAATCAATATTGTATATTAGGCTTTTAATAAACATCAACACTCTTTATTTATTTTGGTATAGTTTGCTGGTGCAATTGACGTATTCTTGGTACATGTATTGAAGTAATTGTTAGTTTTTTGGTGTTTTGTAAACACCATATTTGAGATAAATGAATTTGTTGTTAATGACTTTTGTAAACACCATATTTGATATATATGAATTAAAGTATATCCATTGAAAGTTTAGAGAAGAAATAATAAATTGGTTATATTACTTATTAGATTGTGTTGGTATATTTCATACTAGAAAACTAACTTAGGTTGTAAATCATTTTGTATACCAATAAGATGAACATTTTCATATAAGCAAAAAAGTTTTGTAAACCAATCTGTTTAATTTGAATACATTGAAAACACCATTCTCTTTATATGTGATATACGTGATAATACTTATTTAATAAATTCACTAAATATTATGGAGATTGACTAACAATAAGTTGTAATCTAACACAGGTAAGTATGTGGATTACAATATTGAAGGAGTGATATATGATGCGAACACCAAATACGAAGGCTTAATTACTACTATTGCTTTCCAATTGGGTGTGGACACGACAATTTTTCATTTAAAACTCAAATGTGTCGTGAGTGGTCCATCTCCATCAATGAAGATTCATAACGATATGGGTGTCCAAGTTCATTTAGATAAAAAAAATGTAATTTTGATTACTTTTCAAAGTATCCATTATGTGTAACATGTGTAGATAGAGTTATGGAAGTCATTCAGTACCAAATTGGTGTCCAAACAACAAGGCAAGAAATTATCAGATCAAATACCCTATGTTTGACTGGTGTGGATCCAATTTTGGATGAATTTATTGAAGGAACTGAAATAATCTCGAATCCTCAACACAATTTGGTGGAAGAAGATCAAGTTTATCCAAACAAGCACATTATATCAGAAGTTATGAAACGATATGCATTTTTAAGGGAATTTTGTTTCATTGCTACTAGGTCGAGTACTACTTGGTAAGAAATATATTTTTGTATATCAATTATTCAATATATATTTTAGGGAAAATGCATAAGTACCCCCCCAGCCTATGCCCAAAATCCCTGAGACACACCTAACCTTTACTAAGGTCCTATTACCCCCCCGAACTTATTTTTTAATTAATTTTTTACCACTTTTCGG
>JAJOOE010027200.1:0-14026 GCA_036250405.1 Solanum raphanifolium | reverse complement strand
CGGTTGCTCTAAAATTTGGGTTAGACCCATTTCCCACTCAATTTGACCCCCTAAACAAGAATATGAAGTCGGATTTTCGAAAAACGAAACGGATCTTTTTATATACAGCTAAACAAGTTTCCGATAACTTCCGAAACACATTTTTAAGAACTTTTTGGGTCAAATTCAAATATAATCATTTCATTAAGTTCTCAACTCCAAATTCACATGTGAGGCTCTAGTTTCACTAGTTCGTTTTTAGGGTCGTTACAATTATCATTGCACATTCATAATACAAATCAATACATCTTAAAATATCAACACAATAACAATGATATCAATACTAATGCTTGATCTCTCTTGCCTTCCATGTCTTTCTTGTCTTCCTCGCCTTTTATGTCTTCCTTGCTCTGAATTTGTTGATGGGTTCTTCAAATTGTATTTGCATCAGCCCATCGAAAGAATCCACAGCCATTACCAGTTTTGACAACCCCAAAACATTCTTCCAGGATTAGTTGGTGTCCTTAACGTCCTAAGTTCAGCTTAGAGTCAACAATAGCAACATCGAGTTGTCATGGTGAAGACCAACAAAATACAGCAAACTGGAGTTGCATGAAAAAAAGAGATGAGTAGATCGAAGGAAAAACAAATAAAGGAGAAGAAATTTGGAGAGAGAAGATCGAGAAAGAGGTTAGAAAAAATGCTTAATTTTGTCCAACAATTGTGTCGAGTGCAAAGAAGGAATAAAATGGTCTTTAGACCATCTCCAACCCCACTCTATTTTACTCTCCATTCTCTATATTTGGAGAGTAAAATAGAGAATTGGGTCTCCAATCACCCTCTAAACAGCTCTTTATTCTCTGTTTATAGAGAGGTGAATAGTAGTTCTCCAAATTTGGAGAACTACTATTCATCCTCTGCATTTCATTTTTTTATTAATTTAATATTATTTCTATTATTTGTAACTAACATATTATTTTATTATATAAGACTATTAAAAACATTTCTAATATTCATAATTTTTTTAAAATGTAATACAACATCTTAAAAAATATATTATTTAATATATACTACTTTCATCCCGAATTAACAATATTTCAAATATTCCTTTCTCAATTTTCGTCACTTTAAGGGATAATTTGATATTATTATTGATTTTCACTATGAAGAATGCACAAAATTTAAATGATAAGAAGAAAATTTTAATTTAAAATATAAGACATGACATAATAATTTAAATACAAGATAACAATACAATACATAACATAATAATTTAAAAAAATTACAACAATAATTTAGTAATCATGTAGGTCGTTTCAAATTTAACAATATTCGAAAAAAATAGTGTTTGATCTAGAGAATTGTTGTGCTTGTGATTGCGGTTGTGCTTGTTGATTTATATTTTTCAATTATTCGTAGTTGTTCTTTAAAATTTTAGAATAAAATATAATTTTATATTAAATAAAGAATTTGAAAAATAAATATTTTATATTACATGAAAATTATATAGAGCGATTATTTTGAAAAAAAAGAATGAACATATTTATATTATGAAATAAGAAAATGAAATAGTAATATAAATAATAATATACTATTAAGGAGAGAGAAAAAGATTCTTTTTTAGAGAGTAAAATATAGAATTGAGTTGGAGTTGATTGTCTGAAAAATAGAGAATTCTATATTTGGAGAGTAAAATAGAGTGTAGGGTTGGAGATGCCCTTAAAGCTCAAAAAAGGACCATTATAGCCTTTTTAAAAGGTCTCACGCTCATGTTTTGTGTGTTTCACACTCTCCGTGCAGACTCTTGCCACATAGGATGCCAAGTCAAAAATTGTGTCTAAAATATTGAGTTTCGATGGGTTCAGGGGACAAATGGGTAAGTAGAAAGATTTACAATACAAACTCATACAAGTACAAGAGTACCCACCAGACCATTTCGCCAAATGTTGTAATGGCTCTCCAGGTCATTTTCTTCGTTTTTTGATCTTTTCTGTGTTTAGGGTTTTCCTGTAGCGAACCCAAGTCATTTATGACTTGTTGGGACTGATATTTTGGTTGGGTCATTCGTCTGGGTTTTGTGTAAGTTTTTGTATTTTGAAGTCTTTGAAACTTGAACGGCTGACTTCAGTCAAAAGTTCAGCAAGACGGTCTCAGAACACAATTTCAACGGTTTCACTAGCTTTGGAATGGTCATTTTAGGCTGGGGCATGATTGGTTTGGGCCTCGAGACTTCTGGTGTGAGTTTGTGTCGTTAGACTTTTTTCTTTGAAGCTTAAACTAAGATTTAACTTCGATCGACATTTCGAAGCTTACCAAACAAAAGTTTTATTTAACTAAATAAGAACGTGGTACTCATCTTCATGCATTCAAGATTCACTTTGACTAACCAGATAAGAAAATGGCTTCATACCTACCCATTATATTATTTGTTATTTGACAATCAGACGTGACAATTGACAAGAGACAACTAAAATATCTCACATAGATATTTATTCATCTTATAATCTCTGTTTGTTTGAGTTTTATTTTTTTGTTGTTCTCCACTTGAATTCTTTTTAAGAATAGAACTTCTCAATTTATAGCTAATTTAGCTAAATTGTTAAAATGAACAAAAAAAGTACTTTTGGTAAAAAGTAATTTACATTTTACCAATATATTTTAAAGAATTACTTTTGAACAACAATTAATGTTTGGTCAAACATTAAAAAGTGTTTCTTTATATATTTTTCTTAAAGTGATTTTTTTTTTTTTAAAAAAATTTGAAAAAAAATAATACTTTTTTTAACTTCTTAAAAATATTTTTTGCCAATCTTTGAAAGCACTTATTTTACAAAATTCACTTGAAGGGAGAACAATAAAAACCAAACTATAAAGAACAAATAAAATCATTCATCCCAATTTACATTACATGTGTTCATGGTGGTTTCGTGAAAAATCAAACTAAATCGCAAATTAAATGAAATCAATTTAAAAAATTTATATTTTAATTTGATTTAATTTAATTTCATATTTTAAAAATTGATTATATTTTATTTAATTTTAGTACGGTGATATATTAAAACTTTGACACAATGCTGAAAAATAATTAAAAATTTAGAAATGTTGATCTCTTATATTCATTTGAAATGGTTGTTTCTTGTCTCTATTGTTTTTCTATTATCAATTTCTCATCAACTACTTATAAATTAGAAAGTCAAACCAAACTGATAATTTTTATTTTTGTTTAATTTTATCGAATGTAGTAGTTTTAGTAATTTAATTCAAATGAAACTTTTTTTTCCCCTTCATATTGAGACATTTCAAAATATACTTTAATAATTAAAAGAAAAGGTACAAAAGGGACCCACCCTTCAAACATTTCTAGAAAGTTCCTCAAAAACCCAAAACTGTCCCTGAAAAAATATCTTGCTATCATTAGCCCAAGATATTATGAATACTGCTAACGTGGCGACGTTCACTGTTACTACCACGTGGAAAAGCGTCGCCACGTAGGAATTTCGTGGGGGCCATCACCGTAGAGTCCCCCAACTTGAGAGAGACCAGAGGGTTCTTTTTCTCTTCTTCATTGTTCTTTGAGATCTTACATTCGCGGACATCGGAAATGGAGGAAAGCTGCCGGAGTGACTCGCCACTGTCGTCGGAGAGTTGCATAGATGTGTTGACTCGATCGAACTCTGGCGAGTCTTCTTCTCTGATAATTGAGAATTTCAAACATGATTTGGTTCAGACTGGAAATGTAACCACGGTAATCTTATATTCTTTTCACCTTTTTTTTTTCTTGTATCTTTTGTATATTTAGATAGGAGTTTTTTTACGTTAGATTCTGTGAACGGAGGTAACACAATTTGCTAAAGAATCACCTAGTTGATTATATATTCGTGTTTCGTTATGTTTTCAGAAAGGTATTTGCTTATATTTGAGAATTTTAATGATGATTTGTTTTCAAGTATCTTGAGTTTATTATTCAAGGAGACGGGAAGATTGACCATGATGTCACACTTCATGTTGGTGTTGGGTTGATGAGATGGATGCTTGCATATGGAGTCTTGAGTGATGACTGATGAAAAGGGACCGCCTAAACTTAAGGGCAAGTTCTACGTAGTGGTGGTTGGACCTTCTATGCAGTATGGGGAGGAGTGTTTGGCAAGTTAAGAAATCTCATGTTTAGAAGATGAAAGTTGCGGATATAAAAAATGTTGTGTTGGATGTGTGTCTATACTAGGAGTGATTAGTAATGAAGATATACGGGACAAGGTGGGAGCTGCCCCGGCGGAGGAGAAGATGCGTTAAGCAAGACTGAGATGGTTGGGGCATGTGAAGCAGAGATGCACGGATGCTCCTGTGCGGAGATGTGAGAGGTTGATTATGGATGGTTCTGGAGAGGTAGAGGTAGGCCCGAAGAAGCATTGGGAAGAGGTAATTAGATAGGACATGACACAGTTTAGCTAAGCAAGGACACGACTTTAGATAAGAGGTTGTGGAGGACACGAATTAGGGTGGGAACTTAGTAGGTAATAGAGCATTGTCTCACTTATCTTTCCACACCTCGTAGTCGTAGTATTACTCAAGAAGTTCTTGTCGTTCGATGGCTGTTGTTTTATTGCTCTTCGATTATTGTATTATTTTGTTGTAGTTATGTTTTTTTTTCCAGAATGCTTTGATATGCTCTCTCTCTCTCTCTCTATGTTTTTTTGAGTTGAGGGTCTATCGAAAATAGTCTCTCTACCTCCTAAGGTAGGATCAAGGTCGGTGTACTATCTGCAGATCAGATTGAAGATTTTATATGTGGATGTGTTATGCTTAATTAAGTTCTGTTTTTTATCTCGTTAAGAAAACATCTTGCATGGGATAAGTTTGGTTTATTTTTATGATGAAATGGCGTTTACTTATCCAAAAAAAAAAGGGTGCAAAGTGTTTTATGATTGGAAAAAAAGACACACTTCATTATTGAGTTTGGTAAAGTAAGAATAGAGTCTCTGTGGTAGGGGATGGTCTAAATATTTGTCAGCTTGCAAATACTACAGACTGCAATATTTGGTCACACAACTTCTGTCTCTGTGAAGCCGCAGTGGAGTTGTAACAAACATCAACCATCCTGTGTAACAGCACAGTTGTGTGTGTTATTCTCCTCCTTTTTTTATCCCTCTCTTTCCTTGGTATTGAGATGAAACAGGCGGGGGTTTAATCATATTGCCAGGAATGTTTTCTCTGTAAAATTAGCAAATTGAAAATAAAGCATGTAGGGGATTAATGATGAACTTTAACGTCTTCCTTCATGGTTAACCGTTTCCGCTACATCTCAAAAAAAGAGAAGAGGATTTTCCATTGTGCATTACTTGTACATGAGTCACTTTCACCTTTTTATTAGGTTTTCAGATATTCGAACAAACTAACTGAAGGCTGGCTGTTGATTACTTCATAAGTAGCTTTAAATAGCTGATGTATCTTAAGAATAGACTTAGCATGTCTGGCAGAATGGTCTTTTCTTATTAGCAGTAATTTATGCTGATTCATTTGTTTTAAGTAGTTGTAGTTTATCATTGATTCCTAGTCAATGAATGTCATTATTATGTTGTCGCTTTTAGAACCCAGTGTTCTTAAATGCTATGACAACCATTGCTCGATATTAATTAAATATGGCCTAGTAGTTTTCTGATTAGTAAAGTAAAAGTTTATTGCTATCATAGCACCCAGAAGGTGTCTCAAAAAATTACAGAAGAGTTGGACCGCAATCCTTCAAAAATTGCAGGGCACGCCTGCTGCATGAGTGTGTCTCCCTCTTTTGAAGGTTTCCCTGTGTTATACAAGGTTCATGCATGGTTATCCAACCAAACCTGGCCACTATAGGAGATTAGGAGGAACCTCTACCTTCCATATCATCTTCCATGGCCATTGCCTTTCACTTCTCTTGCCTGCCAGCACGTTATAGCTTGATTCCACAATGATACCATCCTTATTGGCTGTCCAAAACAAATCTGTCAAGAAATTTGTATGCACTTCTTGGATATTCATGCATACTCCTGGAGATGCAGTCAATCGCTTGCTGCAGTCACACAGATGTTTCGTCTGAAATCCCAATGCATTGGTAAGGTTACTCTAGTCTGAAGAAGTACTTCAAGTTTTCCTAGTCTTTAAAATCAGAAGCTTAGACTTACACTATTAAAATGTGTTCCTACAAAATGCTCTTGTTCTCAAATACCTTAGGTTCCCTAGTCTCTCCATGCAAATCTAGTTGTATTATCTCCTTTGGTTAATTTCAATTTTTATACTAAGATTTGGTGTACAAGTTATTAAGAAGGTGACATAATTGTATCCTATTTTCGACATATCTGGCAAAGACCCACCTACTCTATTCTTGAAGTTTCTTGCAGATATATATGCTGCTTTCTGTTTAAGGACTGACAAATATGAACACCTACTCAGCTTGTTAAAAATTGAACAGTACCTTAACTATCAGTATTGTGCTACTTTTTGCTTTCAGTAATTCTACAATACCTAGTGTACCTATGTTTTTCAACATATGACTGTTTGGTTCAAGCTGCTACATTAGAAGTTGACATTATATTTGTGCTACCTAATCAATCATGCAACAGAATCACTGTACAAGGGCAAAAATTTGACCTAATAAAGTTTCTTAGTTGATTGGGAGATTACTATCTGTAGTTAGCTTTGTTTCTATTACCACTATTGGAAAGAAAGACAGGGAGAGAAGCATAAGAAAGTGAAATGTTTTTTAACAGTGAATCATAGAGAAAAGAAAGGAGAACCACTATTCCACCCATAAGAAAGAGAAAGTAGAACTATTATTAAGCACCGAGGCTGCAGAGGCAACTAGTGTCACATTGGACTCTTTTCAAAAAACATCTTTCTGACTTCAAGAGAGAGTTAGGTCCTCCTTCTGGGGAGTACATGAGGGAAGAGCCCTCACTCAATTTTCCCTCGTATATCAATAAATAGAAGGAATACGACTAACAATATCAGTGATGAGAGACTGAGGCGAAAACATTGTCTGCTGAAGGAGAAGGGGAAACTTGTTGGCCCTAATGTTATTATGATGGTCAAAGTAGAAGTACCTTTTTGGAAATGGGACGCAGTGTAGATAGTGAATGATGTTTCTGGGAGAAGGAAGATATTTTGTGGATCTCTAGAGATAGTAGTTTGGGAACTGTTCAAGTGTTGAATTTGCTATAGAAATATATTTCTAGTAAGCCTAAGATTTCCTGTCACTTCATTTCTTCTTAATTTCCCCAATTCATTGCTCATTAAATTCTCCTGTTGCTCCAAGCACTAGTGTTTTTATTTATATATCTGGCAAGCACTAGTTTTTTCCCCAGAGGTTTCTACAGTGACATGACCGTGATATCTTCCAATTTTGCTTTGTATTCCACTTTAGTCTTCCTATGCTACTTTAAATTTAATCAAATTTTACTTGAATTCTCTGTATTCATATCTTTCACCCTTCATAGGACTAAACCTTCTGTTTTTATAAGTTCAGGATGTAACAAATTGTGCACCTCTTTTTAAAAATTGCATATTCGAGTTTTTTTCTCCAAGATTGTGAGGAAAAGAAGAAAGAGTACAAAGGCAACAACCTGAACCACTATCAGAATGACTGTCGGAATTGGTAGTTGAAACTTGAAAGGTACAACAAAGAGGTTGGTGGTAGATAGAAAATGTAATGAGCTAGAGTTCCTTTAAGTGTTATACCAGTGTTAAAAGATTGCTGTCTATTGAAAATTCCATATTCATGTGTTTTTCTCCATACTACCTAGATTGTCAGGAAATGAAAGAGTACAAATGCAATAATCTGCAGCAGCATCAGAATGTCTGTCGGAATTGGTAGTTGAAAACTTGAAAGGTACAACAAAGGGGTTGGTGGGTAGATAGAAAATTCAGTGCGCTAGAGTTCTTTTAAGTGTTATGCCAGTGTTAAAGATTACTGTCTATCGAACCATTCTAGCCTTAGAGGATCTCAAAAATTTCAAACATTTTATCAAGCATTTCATAGATCCCTACCCCCATAAAGTAAAAAGTCTTGTTAAAAGTGCTTACTGCTCCTGGTTTCTGTGCATTTTACTTGCCTGTTAAAGTGGACTTATCAAAAGTATTGCCGTGCTACCACTTTAGTGCATCATGAATGTGAGAAAATAAAGTGCTCAGTATGCTTAGGTCACTTGTTCAGACAAATTTCATGCATCTGTGCTCCCATAGTGGGTGATGCCTTCAGCTTCCCGTTCGTTCTGATTAAATTTTGATGTGTCTGTTCAAGGGATGAAAACACAATGCCAAATGACAGTCTGTTGAATTTTTTCTTTCCTTCATTTTGTCTACTCATGTGCTACGCCGTGGATTTCCTTACGATGTAGAGCTAGGGTGCTGTTGAAACTTTTCTTTCCTTCATTTTGTCTACTCATGTGCTACGCCGTGGATTCCCTTACGATGTAGAGCTAGGGTTCTCTTGTTAGTGAATTAAAGTATAATGATCCCAGAGCTTGGAGTTCAACCCACTTGTTGAAAATTGTTCAAAAAATGGACCTTAACCTCAAAAGTTTGTTCATAAGGTGAGGATTATCCATGACCATTTAAGGAGACACCATCCCGTTTCCTCGAGCAATGCAGGACGCTTAATACCTCCTCTCCCTGGCATGCCGTGGCTGGACATCTGTAGAATGACTATATAACATTTGGGACCCGAACATTAGGTAAACCAAAAATAGGAATAGATTTGGCTGAAATATTATATTATGGACCTAACTCAACATCCAAAGGTAGCTCATGAAATGGGGATTGCGCAAGAATGTCGAGAACATATAAGGATACAACTCATTCCTTCAATCAATGTGGGACACTTCAGATCCTCCACCTTACCCCCTATCACACTCAGACCTCAGACCTGGCTATCTGGTGCATGAGAGCATAATATAAGAGCCAAACATAGGCGAAACCAAGTTTAGTGAAGTGTTTGGCTCTGATATCATTGAAAGGAAATAAACCTTGGGCCTAAGTCAACCTCAAAAGATAGCTCTTGGCAGAGGCGTATCTAGGACTTTAAGAGGATGGGTGAATCTCTACCTTTAAGATAAATGTTTGATTTTATATGTTGGACCACTGTTATCAAAAGCAAAAAGCTCTAAGGTCCATTGGGGCTTTAAGCGCAAATGAAGTGTGGGCTTTAATTAATAACAAAAGGCGCTAAGGGAGAAAACATACAAATATATATATATTTAATCCAAGACTAACAATAATAAGCATGAATGACAAATATATGAATAAAGAAATTGAATTTTTTCTATGATAAAGTGAATTATCAATTGTTTAGTTTCGGCTCTTTAGAAGAGGCTCATTGTCAAGGAAAATATGCCTTAGAACCTTGATGACAACACCAAAGCGCACATTAAGCAAGGCGAAGCGTTCAACACATTTTGAGCCTCGCTTTAGGGCATACACGCGACTTTAAGAACACTCTGTTAGACTAGGTTGGTTGGCCAGCGTGCCCTTTTGACCCTTCTCCACATATGCCATACCTGAGTTTGAATCTCGGCTACAACAATTTGGTTATCAAAAAAAAGATAAATGTTCGATTTGATGTATAAACTTTTATGATGTCAAAAAATTGATGAGCAAATTATAATTCATACAATTATCACAAGAAAACATCATCCATTCTACAATTGCCCTCGAAAAGTTTCCTTACTTTGAAAACTATCGATAATAGCATTATTTTAAGTACCTTACATTCTATATAGCAAACTAAGCAACCATTCAAAATGCAAAAAAATTCTGTTCTGGTACTTCATTTCTTGACAAAATGCAAAAAAAAATAAAATTATTGGGAGATTAACCTTTCAATTTTGAGGCTCTCTTTCTTTGAACAAACACTTGAATACATATTTCTATAAACTTCATCCGTGATGATTCTCAAGCGAGTGTATGAGAATGGTACTTCCTCCAGTTAGTTGTCATGGTTACTAAAAATATGTCTAAAATACTTATCAATTTAGAAAGAGAAGATAAAATTAAATATTTTTCCTGATTTGCCCTTAATATTAGTTGTTCTTGAAAGTAAATATTGATTACATAGCATAAAGCACACAAATGGAGTGCACGTTTATTGTAAAGAGATAAGGATAGGTTAGTCAAGAAGTACATGTTTATAATTTTTAAGAGACTACCAAAAAAAGAGGAAGTACTCATATTGCTGGGGATTTTGAAACTTAAGTCAAAACAATATCAAAGAAAGAAATGAAAAATGAGATGGAATGCGAGGGTCTCTAGAAATTGAAAATTGAAAAGTCAAAGGAATGAGCTAGACACGCTATCCAAGAAAGAAAAGGAAACAATAAAGAAAAAGTTGCATTTTTTACTAAATAGTCAAAGAGAGAGCTTATGGTAAGCAGAGGTGGATCCAAGATTTAAATGCTATGGGTTCAGCCTTAAAAAGTTAAAGAGAGCTTATGGTAAGTCAATAACTAGTGCTATCATTGTTGGATTAATTTAGTAGATAACTGGAGATACTTGACACTTTGATCTTCAGGAAGTTCAAGGATACATTCTTTAATCTCCTTGTGATTCTCTTCACTAACTTGTTAAAAGTTAGAAAATTCATAGATTTGCATGTTTCGTATTTTGACTTCAGGATGAGTGCATGGGATGGACAAATGAGAAGCACAACACATTTCTTGATTGTCTTGAAACATCATTTGTTAAGCAGTTGCACAGATCAATGGTCTTGCGTGCTGGCTGTGTGGAACTGAACAGGAGTTCCAGAAATTTGTCTAAAAAGCTGTTCAACAATGATATAGCTAATAAGCAGGTCAGAAAATCACTGATACTTGAATTCTCTGTTTTCTGGAGCTACCTCCCACCCACTCCACAACTCTCCCAAAAGAAAATCTTGTTTGAGAGTTTCTTTTCTCTATTCCAGTTCACTGCTTGGCGAGATGGATGTTGGAAGATCAATATTGAGTGTGACCAACCTGAGCTATTGGTCGGGCAGGGTGATGAGTACCATCACGTTGCGGATCTCCAATTATGTTCTAGACTCTTTACTGAGGAAAAGCAAAGAAGAGATAAGAGGACTTCATCTCATGGACTCGAAGAAAGATCGAATCTGCCCCTTCCCATCCCTGCAGAACTTCATAAAACAGTTAGCAGAATTGCTGGTAAGCTATACTTCATCATAATATGCATATTCTTCTTACTTCAGGAGTTAAAGGTTTTAGTTATTTTAGTATTATCATTTATGCTAATTGCCAAATGAGGTAATAGATTTCTCTTGTAGTACCTCTCTCTCAGTTTTGTTGGTTCTGTATCACAGGGATTTTTCTGGAATTGAAGCATAAATGAGCATTCAACAGGCATAGTTTAGGGTGGTTTTGCATTCATTTAGTGATCAGTAACATCTAAACCTGGTTCCTTGTATGCTCATATAAGGTAACTGCATTAGTCATGTGCCACAGTTCCTCTGATAAGTATATAAATTATCTGCATGTGGTCAAGAATGGTTGAGTTCAAACATTCATTGACCTGCTACTTAAATTGTAGAGTACTTGAATCAGCTTCAACAGTTTTTGGTTTTGCGAGTTATTTATCAGTGTGGTAAGCAGTTTGTTGGGATGATTTTGGCAGGGGACATTTTCCTTTAGGATAACAAACTAAACTAGTTCTATGGCAGGGGACATTTTCCTTTAGGATAACAAACTAAACTAGTTCCGTTTATGTTTAAACTTTTCAATTGCTATGTCTTACTTAAGAGAGTTGGAGGAACAGTGCCAGAGTGGAAAGATGAACACATTACAGATGCTTTGGCTTCGTTAGTACAGTTTCTCCGTGTTTTATTGGATGTTGCTGATGTTAATGTTGTTTTTCCTGCAATGTCTGGAGCATTATTTGCTTAAACTTGGTCAGGTCTTGAAATCCATATGCCAAGGACTAAAACAGAACCTATTTGCGTTCAAATATGTGCACATTGTTGATTTAAACTGAACCTTGTAATAGTGGCCCCACATTCCTCTCATTCTTGTGAAATTTTTGGGCTTAAAGATATAAAACATTGCATTTGATGAGTAAATGATGAGGAAATTTATTTGGAAACATGGCTCAATGAAGGGGTTTGCCTTCTGGGTCGAGCTCATCGCATCGGGCTAGACGGGTTACCTCTCCTAAGTGGTTTGCGAGTTATTGCATAGGAGCGGGGGTTTTACCCTGTGCGCACTCAAAGGGTAGCGGCTGTGGGTTTCCCTTGTCATCAAAAAAAAAAAACATGGCTCAATGAAGGATAAGAGGATTGTTGTATAAACTTTGAAAACAAAGGGGCTACTAATGCATAGCTGAGTCCTCATAGTCACATGGGATATATGTGTTGCAACATTTGTTCAAGTTGTGCAGTTACTGTCCAAATTCTGCATTAGGCTTTGTGCAGATACCCAGTTATATTACCTTCTCCATTTGGATAGAACTTGAGTTGGAAAATATCAGTAGTCTGGGAGCCAGTGTTGATTGTATGGTTTCCTCCTCCTCTTTTTCTGATGTAATCTTCTTTAAATACTTCTCTTAGGTTTTTCTCTTCCGTGTGGGGCATTGCTCTTATATATATATATATATATATATATATATATACATACACGTAAGAATTTGCTTCATGGTTGATTCCTGGTTTCAGCAAAACCAGGGTAATGATATGTTTATAGCTCATGTGAATTATACTTCTGTAAGTTTCTTTGATACTGAAATTTAAATATACTCGCAGAAGGTTCAGGTCAGAATTTTGTGGATGAAGATTTTGAAGAAAACTCGAGGAGCAAAAAGCTGAAGACAGCCATGACAGATACTGCAGACAATGAGCAAGTAATGTGCATCATTGACCCTCTAATCATGTTTAAATCTTAAATATTGTTTTTTAAGGTCCCATGTCTGATCAATGTACATGTACCTTTTAGATTGTTCCAACCGGAAAATTTAGAGTCCAGGAGTTGCTAACGCCATGTTCCCACAGAAAGGAATAAGTAAATCAACCACAACCTTGTCCCAAGGTGATGTGAAGTCTTTTTTTGAACGGCAGATAAGGTGTAGTGCAATGCCGGAGAAACAATGCTTTACAAACACAAGCTGGTGCGTGTTTAATGAAACGACATTTGACAAGTTTGAAGGTGCTAATTACAAAAGATGAGTTTTGTTTTTCTGTAGAAAAATGGACCAGTTTTTAGCTAATACAGTAGCGACTAGGAAAAGAAGCTAAATCACATCTGCATAGAGTTTTTCTCCATTGCATTAAATTTGTAAATGACATTTAGAGAAAGATGTTATGATATAAAGTTTGTGAATTTCAGTTTTTGTGTTTTATGTTATACAAAGTTATTTACACTATAGCACAATAAGGGATAAGACACAAGTACCCTTTAGACTATGATCGAAATCTCAGAGACATACCTTCACTAAACTAAGGTCCTATTACTCCCTTGAACTCATTTTTTTTAATTTTATACACCTTTTGGCTGAGATTTCGATCATAGTTTAGGGGTACTTGTGCCTTATCCCGCACAATTAGTGTAGATGACTCTGTACAGCACAAAAAAATAATCTACCAGAAGGGAAACATAAACTCATTTATGCAAGGGCGGTAAATAATTCCCTTTATTACGTGGTTGCAAATAATAAAGTGATGGACAATCAAGTGATTTAATTAGTATTATAATGATGAGAACAAGTGTTGTCCAACTCAAGAGAGTTGTTTGGTTGTTTATTATACTACTAATTATAACTAAAGCAATTAAGTAAAAGTAGATAAATATATATAATATAAGAGTTGTTCACAAAGTTATTAGGGGTCGTTTGGTTTGAAAATGAGTTATGATGGGATAAGTTATGTTGTGATAAGTTATGTTGAGATTAGTTATGATGGGATAAGTTGTGTTGGGATTATTTTTTATTGAGTGTTTGGTTTGTTGTATTCAAAATAATAAATTTTAAGAACAATTTATTTGTTTACAAAAATGCCCTTCATTAATGTAAAAAGTGATATAACAAAAGGGTTGAAAGAGACATTTTT
>JAJOOE010027199.1:0-13243 GCA_036250405.1 Solanum raphanifolium | reverse complement strand
ATATGGGAGGGGAGAATTAAGAGATAGTGGTTGATTTGGAGTGAAAGAGTTAATTAAGCAGATAATTAATCAATCCTAGTTTTAAGGTATGTGGGTATCTAATAATCTAATTGTATCTTCAAATAATATATTAATATATGGTATAAATTATTAAAAGTGGTAATATATGTAATTGTTTGAAAGTAAAGATAATATTAGTATATATAGTAGTGATGTATGTCTAATAAAGTAGTTTATCCTTTTTTTAATTGTAAACTGAAATTGATTTAATTTTTTTAGTAATCAAAGAAATTTTAGAACTCAACAACAATAACATATTCGGTGAAATCCCACAAGTGAGGTTTGGGAATAGTAGAACATACGTAAATTTTACCACTATCTTGTAAGGATAAAGAGATTGTTCTCGAAATACCATCGCGTAAGTGCAACAAATTCAAGTACAAAGAAGAAGACAATAAAAATAATAATAAGTAAAAGGTTTTGGGCATCTCCAACCCTACACTCTATTTTACTCTCCAAATATAGAGTTCTCTATTTTTTCAAACAACCAACTCCAACCCAATTCTCTATTTTACTCTCTAAAAAAAATATTTCTCTCTCTCCTCAATAGTATATTATTATTTCTATTTCATTCTTATTTTCTTATTTCATAGTATAAATCCTTTATTTGTTTTTCCCAATAATTACTTTATCTAATTTTCATGTGATATAAAATTATATTTTTTTATTTAATATAAAATTATATTTTATTCTAAATTTTAAATAACATAAATTGCAAGAAAATATTATATAATATACAAATTAATGGACAAACTCAAATAAAAGTGAAATACAATTACATAAACACTCAATTTTCAAAATTATTACGTTGCTCCCATAAATTCTCTATTATTGCATTACGGAGTTCAAAATGAGCATTTTTGTCCTTAATTATTTTTTATGTCTAGCTAGAAGTTGGAGACTCTACGACATTTTGAATTAGTGCATTAAGATCACGTTGATCCTCAATTATCATGTTGTGCAATATAATGCATGTAGTCATTATATCATGTAACACTTTCTTTCTCCAAAAATGTGTCGGTCTTGCAAAAATTGCAAAACGTGATTGTAAAACTCCGAATGCACGTTCAACATCTTTTCGGCATAATTCTTGTTTCATCGTGAATTAATTATTATGTTATGTATTGTATTTTATCTTGCATTTAAATTATTATGTTATGTATTGTATTGTTATCTTGTATTTTAATTATCATATTATGTGTTGTATTTTTAAATTAAAAATTTCATCTTATCATTTTAATTTTGTGTATTCTTTATAGTGAAAATTAATAATAAAATTATATTATATTATCGATGAAAATAAAAAAATAAAAAAATATTAATTCGGGATGAAAGTAGTATATATTAAATAATATATTTTTTAATATATTATATTACATTTAAAAGAAGTATGAATAGTAGATATTTAATTATGGCATTATATGTAAAATAATATGTTAATTAGAAAGTAATAGAAATAATAATAAAATATTCAAAAAGTGAAATGAGAGTGTGAATAGTAGTTCTCCAAATTTGGAGAACTACTAGTCACCTCTCTAAATATGAAGAATAGAGGGTGATATAGAGTTGGGTTGGAGTGCCCATTCTCTATTTTACTCTCCAAATATAGAGAATGGAGAGTAAAATAGAGGTGGGTTGGAGATGGTCAACAAGATTATCTATGTATATCTCAAATTTAAGAATTCATTTGAGAATACATAGATAATCTTTTAGGGCCTGTTTGGAAAGTCACCCTGGTAATTGGATTTGGTGTAATTGGATGTAATTACATTATCTTTCCTGTTTGATTGACCATTTAATTACCTAATTAGCAGGTAGTAATTGACAGGGATAATTACACTCTCCAATTCACAAGGGAGACTATGAATTGTTGGTAATTAGATGGTGTAATTACAAGCTGATTACTTTTAAATTTCTTCCTTTTATTTTTATTTTTTATTTTTTTAGTTTGAATGTATTTTTATTTTTATTATTTTAAATTCTTTTTAACTTTTATTATCTAATGTTTTCTATTTTTACTTTATATTATTTATATTTCATTTCCTTCTTATTCTTGGCCTTTACTTCATGTGATTCCATGCAATTTTTCGTATTATCTAAAAAAATAATTAGTGTAATTTTATTAGTATTCTAGATTTTAAATTAAAGTAGAATTCATTGTTGAAAAAAGTTATGGACTTACGTTTTCCTTTTATTTTAAATCATATTTATGTATGTTATGTTGAAATTTGACATAACAGTATTATGTTAAAAATTTTATTTTGAATTTAGAACTTATGTTGTATTTTCAATTTCATTTGTTTTAGGAGTACTCGATATTTTATATATGTAGCTATTTTTTTAAGTTAAACTTGATAGACTATCCTTTTGCCAAATGTTTTATAGTTTTATGACATGATATTTATAAAAAAAAAATTGGTCAAACATGCATTTCATGTTGTTCTTAGAAATTTTGTACTTTTAATTTCTATGATTAATTTAATTAAAATATACTAAACTGAAAAATATAAATCAATTATTTTTTATAAATATTATTTATAAACATATGTTTATTAATTTATCATTTATAAAGGTCCTTATTTGTCTAATATAAATTTTTAATTTTAAATAATTAATTTTTATTTTTAAAATTCAATATAACCTTATAATTACACGTGTGCAACTAAGCAGCACACTTGTAATTACTGCAAACAAACATGTCAGCGTAATTATTAGGTTGCGTAGGTACTAAAGAGAGGAAGTGAAGCTTAAATAACATATTTATTTACATACATTATTAGTGCATTGTTAAGATGACAATCATAATATGTAAAATTGTGACTATATACACCTTCAACTTTTTACCTATTTGGTCCCCCATTTTGTCTGATTCAATCTACCTTATATATATTAGCTTCTTAAATTTGACATTTTCTATTTGTTTCATATTTTGTAGGCTAGCTCTTGAAATTTTAATCAGTACTAGAGAGACATCACTTGAATATAATCTTGGTAATACATAGCCATCATCACCTCAATGACTCCAAACTTATAGTACAAAATTATGGGGAGAAAACTAAGAAAGATTCACCTTTTTTCAGTAACAACACATACTAAGGACAAAAATCATCCTTACTACAATTATTGGTCCAAAAGCATTATTGGATGTTATAAATTCACTGCTCTATTCTTGTTTATGTGACCATCTACCTGAACTATGGAAAGCAAGAAATTGTTGTTGGTAATAATTTTGTCTATGCTTTTACTTTTAGAAAGAGGGGCGTCGACGACAGTAACTTATGATCACAAGGCATTGGTTATTGATGGAAAGAGGAGAATTTTGCAATCAGGATCAATACATTATCCAAGAACTACACCTGAGGTGAGTGTTTTCTTCTTATATGGCAATGTGGGGTGTTCTCTATTCTTCTTGATTTTCAGTTTGACAATATGTAACATGGATTATAAAGGGGTTCTCTTGTTGAATGTAGATATGGCCAGAGATCATTAGAAAGGCTAAGGAAGGCGGATTGGATGTGATAGAGAGTTATGTTTTCTGGAATTATCATGAACCTGTCAAAGGAGAGGTATGAAGTCATTTCAATTTTGTGTTTTTACGCGAGTTTGATTGGTCTCCCTTACAATGCTCACTAGTTGGCATTTATCTATCAATTTAGCACATAGGAAGTTGTTTTACCTCATTTGGGGCAATGCAATTATTTGTTAAGACATAGAGAGAGCAGTGTCAATTGTAGTTATCACTTCCTACTCTTGCAGTACTACTTTGAAGGCAGGTTTGACCTTGTACGGTTTGTGAAGACAGTACAAGAAGCTGGCCTATACGTGCATCTCCGAATTGGTCCATATGCCTGCGCTGAATGGAACTATGGGTTAGTTCATCACAGCAAACTCATTTTCTTATTTTTATCATGTACATCCTAATAGGATCTTAACTTTTAGTTTTAATATCTCCGTCCTGTTCTCTGAGCAGGGGCTTCCCTATGTGGCTACATTTTATCCCTGGAATACAGTTTCGAACAACAAATGAACTTTTTAAGGAAAGTGTTGGCCAGCAATCATGTTTTGCTTTGGAGGATAATTATCTAAAGATACCATGTTCTCTTTTCAATTTTCTGTTTCTTTTCAATTATTTGGTCCTATTAAATGTTCAATAGTTGAAGAAACCTGAATTGTTTTCAATGCAGAATGAAATGAAACTCTTTCTTGCCAAGATTGTTAATCTAATGAAGGATGAGAACCTCTTCGCCACACAAGGAGGTCCAATTATTCTGGCTCAGGTTGTTTAATCCTCTCTTCTTTTTTGATAGTTCACCATGTAACCTCTTCTTGTTACCAATTTTGTGATGATGGATGTCTTTGTGGTAGTTCAGATCTTCTTCCTGGATTGTACGCTCTTATTACTTGATAGTTCACCTTCATCTTTTTCAATTCTAGTTGTCCCTCTTTTTGTGTTAATCAGTGATCTATCCTCTTAACAGGTAGAAAATGAGTATGGAAATGTTGAGTGGGCATATGGAATCAGTGGAGAGCTATATGTAAAATGGGCTGCAGAAACTGCTGTTAATCTTAATACGACTGTCCCTTGGGTGATGTGTGCACAAGCAGATGCACCTGATTCAGTTGTAAGTGTTTATGGTATTCATTTTCAGTATATCAGAAGCATGTTGTTAGCTATAGGATGTTAATATGTTACAAAATGCAGTCATCTTAAGACCCTTTTGAACTAAACTTCCTGCTGATGTTACCATTGATAGTTTTGCTTCTTAAATCAACAGTGAAAGGACACTTAAATTAGTGAAGAGATAACTGCAAACATGTTGATTATGCAGATAAACACATGTAATGGATTCTATTGTGATCGCTTCACACCAAATTCCCCAACCAAGCCAAAGATGTGGACAGAAAACTACGTTGGATGGTAAATCTTCTTCCTTTTTATTATCATCAGGAGCTCTGACTCATGACATGTTCTTTTCCTTCATCACTTGCAAGGTGTTGTTTTGTTTTGCAGGTTCCTTGCATTTGGTTATCCTGTTCCTTATCGACCTGTTGAAGACTTAGCTTTTGCTGTTGCACGTTTTTTTGAAACTGGTGGTACATTTCAAAATTATTACATGGTAAATGCATGTTAATATTCACATGTTGTTCTTGATCTTGTTAGTTCTGGGATAAGTTATGCCATCTATTTTGTTTAGTATTTTGGTGGCACCAATTTTGGTCGAACAGCCGGAGGTCCTCTAGTAGCAACAAGCTACGACTATGATGCCCCCATAGATGAGTATGGTATGCTATCTTCTTAAATATAAGAGGAAACATTTGATCTATTTAAGCATCTCCTGAAGCTGCTTTCTTAAGGTTCTTCTAATCTAATCGAACGTACTTAATACAGGTTTCATAAGTCAGCCAAAGTGGGGTCACCTACGCGACTTACACAGGGCGATAAAACACTGTGAAGAGTATTTGGTCAATGCAGATCCAACTCATTTGTCCCTTGGTCTGAAACTTGAGGTAAATGACACATAGTGAGATGTCTTCGATACAGATTTCAGCTGTTTAATAGATTAGAGGTAGATAACACAAAAATTTGAATCTAAAAACCGTGAAGAAAGTGTACCTGATGCCTAACTCATCCCAAGAAGCTAGCTAAAAGGTGCGGATTGTCTAAGTTCGTATAAGAAAACTTCAGCTCATACCCTTAACCGATATGGGATTCTAACACCTCCTGCATGCTAGATATCTTATTTTTCATCATTAGATATCTGAATTAGCTTTTTTGTCAGCCTATGAGTAACTATATTCTTTAATGTTGGACCAATGTCACTTGTTCTTTAAATTTTGACTCATCAGAAATGTCTAACAGGCACATGTATATTACAAAAGCTCCAATGACTGTGCAGCCTTCCTTGCTAACTATGGTAACAGTTCAGATGCAAATGTTACATTTAATGGGAAGTCATATTTTCTTCCTGCTTGGTCTGTTAGCATCCTTCCAGACTGTAAGAATGTCATATTCAACACGGCGAAGGTACTGCAGTCCTACTCAACTTTCAGATTTGATCTGTTTGGAGGATCCCCTCTATGATTTTAGATGCTATAATGGCATTGTACGAGCAATGATAGATTTCCATATCTGTTCCATTAGAAATGCATAAAATATCTATTTTTTCTTGTTACATGAAACTATGAAAGAATAACTCCTTCTTAAGAAGCTTTACTGAAGTCTATTTTGCCTCAATTTTTGCTACTGCTATCTAACATTTCTTTTTGCCTTTACTCATAATGAAAAAAGGTTGTTTCACAAAAAACGACAGGAAGTACAGCATTTACTCACAACACAGTTACAATTGAAAATTCGATGGAGTCAGATCCTTGGGGCTGGTACAAAGAAAAAGTTGGTATCGTGAAGAATCATTCCTTTGCATCACCCCACATACTAGAGCAGATAAATACAACAAAGGATACCAGTGATTTCCTTTGGTATACAACAAGGTAAATTATTTTTCCTTCACTTGTCATTGTTATGTTACATTTCTTTACGGAAGAAGCTGATCTGAAGCTGCTAATATTTGGCTTCCATGAGAAAATAAAGGTCATATCCCACCTTGGTACTTCATTGATGAAATATCTCTAAGTTGCTTTTTCTTTCTCTTGCCAGTATAAATGTGGAGGAGAACATTAAGAAGAGAAGAGCAAAAGAACTGCAGTTAATTAGTAGAAGTTTAGGACATGCAGCTCTTGTTTTTGTAAACAAGAAACCAGTAGGTAACTATCTCATCTAATGTATACTTCTTTAACCGTGTTTAATAGCTTAGACAGAAATTTGAACGTGATCTTAACAACAACGTAAAAGTGTAATTTTTTGATAGATTAAGTTTTTTGATGAAGCAATTCATTCAACTCAACATGGTATTACAACAAGTAAAAAGTCCTAGTTCAAATCTCACTACCACCCTTTATAAGAAACTTATCATGTGCTAGGCCCTTGAAAAGAAGAAATTCAGTCTCCCCTATAGGATAGATTAAGCTCTAGAGGAGGCGGTTCACACAACTCAACGGATCCAAGAAGAAGACTAATATGCTTCAGTTTTTACCTTGAACATTCCTTAAGACTAAGAGAAGTGCTAAGATAGCTGATTTGGTGCCTTCTTTAGGATATGGCTATGGAAATCACGATGATGCAAGCTTTGTGCTAAGTAAAAAAATCCATCTTAAGAAAGGAAGCAATACAGTGGACATATTGAGCATGATGGTTGGTTTGCAGGTAAGTCCATTGCAGTAAAATAGGCTTTTCCAATGCTTTGCATGTTGAAGCACATATTATTGAAGTTATTTTCAATCATGAATGTTACTGCTTCCACTTTGATTAAATTGTTTCTTACTCATTTATCATGTGATTCTCTAGAACTATGGACCATGGTTTGACATCTCTGGAGCAGGGGTATCTTCTGTTATCTTCAGCGATTTGAAGAATTCCAAGAATTTTTCTTCTACAAAATGGATCTACCAGGTTCTTGATGTGACAAACAAATCCTTTTTATTATGTCCATTTCATGCAGTCTTTGTTTTTCTTGTTTAAATATGATTTCACATTCCTAACTATAAAATTAAGAGTATAAGTAATTCAAATGCCAAAAAGAAACTCTCTGAGTTCTTAAACCAAACTAGGTAATATGAAAAGCGACAAAGGAAGTAACAAGAACATTAAAGAGCTTTGTGGAAAGGCATAATGAAGCAGCATAACTATTGTTATAAAAATATCCACCAGATGCATGTCAAAAGTACACTCAATATGATTACCTCTAAGAACACTTTGAAGTTCAGTACAAACAAACAGTTGTACTTAACAGGAAGAAATTCTATAAAGTTAGCTTCTGATAACTGAGTTCTTCTAGCATCCTAGATAGGTCAGCACTCTACTGCAACCAAAAGATAAAAAGGTAATAGTTGGATTAACCTTACAAAAACAAGCTTGCTAAGGACAGAATAGATGTTGGTTGCAGACTTCCTTTTCTTTTTCCGGATTCTCTTGGGAGTGTTGGGGTGTTTTGTTTTAGTCTCTGTAACTTCAGAAGGTTATGATTTGTTGTTGTAAGATCACAAGGATAACATGAGACTTCACTTATTTTCAGGTAGGACTAGAAGGTGAGTATCTTGGACTTGATAAAGTTGGTCTTGCAAATAGTTCACTGTGGATTCAGGGGAGTTCTGTCCCAACAAATCAGAGTTTGATATGGTACAAGGTGTGTAGAATTGCATGGTTCACTTGTTTTATGTCAATTGCTTATCATTTAGGTACCTTTCTTCAGACAACAAAAGAAAGAAGTACCTTTCTAGCAATAGAGTGGCAGTTAATGTCAATGCTGGTGCTAAGATAATTTGTTGCATCTGTTGTATTCTTGTCTTGATTCTTGGATATCTTGTTTCCAGACTAGCTTTTCTCCTCCAGAAGGAAGAGGCCCTGTATCGCTAAATCTGTCCAGTATGGGTAAAGGTCAGGCATGGGTAAATGGAGAGCATATAGGGAGATACTGGTCTTCTTATCGTTCACCCTCAACAGGCTGTTCTGATAATTGTGACTACAGAGGAGCTTATGATTCATGGAAATGTTTGAAGAACTGTGGTCAACCTGCTCAAGTATTGTGAGTAGATAGCTTTGGCTAGTGTATTTTATTCTTGATGCTTTGCATTGTCATGATCCTCCTTGCAAATTGATTTCACTGAGTACTAACCATTAAGCCTTCATATAGGTACCATGTACCGCGCAGTTGGTTAAAGCCTGGAAAGAACCTGCTTGTGCTACATGAAGAGCTTGGTGGTGACCCTTCAAAGATATCTTTCTCAACGCGATCTGGGCAAAAAATTTGTGCTCATGTATCTGAGTCAGATCCTCCACCTGTTGATACTTGGAAGCCAAACAAAAATCTTACGTCTGAAGAACCTTCATTGCAGCTGAATTGTGATCAAGGATGGACTATCGCTGCAGTTAACTTTGCTAGCTTTGGAACTCCTACAGGAGATTGTGGAGCATTCATTAAAGGGAGTTGCCATTTGGATGTGTTATCCATAGTTCATCAGGTAATATTACTAGCATTTCTTCATTTGTTCTACATATATTGGTGATAACTTCTGAAAATCCCCATATACTACTCAAAGTGTTGTTCATCAAGGCTTGAACTATCAAAGAATAATCAGATCCCACATTGGTTGTGGGGATGGATTTTGATCTCCTTATTTTGCCTTGGACAATCCTCATCTCATGAGGTAGCTTTTGGGATTGAGCTAAACTTACTGTTCAATTTTCTTCGCATGGTATCACAGCCAGACCTATCGATTCTTGTATCACAGCCAGACCTATTGATTCTTGTTTCCTTCACGAGCTAGCTTTTGGGTTTGAGTTAAGCCAAAGTCCATTTTCTCATATGTTTGATCTGACAATTTTGAATGACAATGCAGGGGTGTGTTGGCAAGTCAGGATGTTCCATTCCTATCACCATGGCTAAACTTGGTGACCCATGTCCTGGAGTACCAAAAAGTCTGGCTGTTGAAGCTTTTTGCAGTGTTTGAATCATCAAATTCTATGGTCCTGGTAGGAGGTGTAATCATTGGCTTAGCGCGGTAACCTTCTTTGTCAAATTTTCTGCTTCTAGCAATCAAAGGTACTGGTCTTTATTTTAACCAGAGCCAGCTTGAGTGTGCAACTTGTCATCTATGGCACATCAGTACAGCCCTAGTCTTGATGATCCAAAAGAGTATTATAAGGCAACCTTTGCTCTTTTTTCAGCTCTGTGTTCATTTGCTTTTGTTCTATTACTGGAATGACATGCAAATTCATTCTCCAGTCTGTATTTTGTACTTGACTTGGCAATAGACAGGAAATTGGAAACTACAACTAAACAAGTAGGGTAAAGATGGACTCAAACACCAGCAAGGGTGACCAAGTTGGTTGAGAAGAGGATCTCCCAAATGGAGAGGGGGGGGGGGGGGGTCCTCAAGTTCGAAACCCCTGCATCCTTTCTCAGTTGAGCTTGTCTAGTGCAATTCACCTCTTTTGTGTGGTTTGCAAGCTACTATACTGGACTGGATTTACCCTGTGTACACTTGAAGGGTAGCACTAGTAGGAACCAGTAAAAAAAAGCACATCTATTTCATGGAAAATCATAAAAAGGTTCTGTTTTATTGGAATTTTGCAGGTAAAAGTATAATACAAGGAAAAACAAGATCTCTCTTTCACAACATTTAAACAGTAAGCAGAATCTTTCCAATGTTCTTGCCGCTTTCCATTAACTGGTGAGCCTCAGCAGCTTCTGCTAAGGGGAAGTACTTGTACACCAACGGTTTCACCTTCCCTGCTGCAATTGCAGGCCAGACATTTTTTTCCACTTCTCTCACAATTTGAGCTTTGTTTTTTGCACTTCTACCACGCATGCCAGCAGCTGTAGAAAAGTCACAAATCGACATAAAATCTACTGAAACGCAATTCAAAATGAGGTCCATGTCATTCATTCAGAGAAATAATCCATGAGACTAGCTTTCAATATTCCAAAAGGAATTTTTTTTTCTCCAATTGTCTATGCACTTAATTATGAAAAGAGAACTCCCTCAAAGTTATCAATGAAGGAGTCTTCAACTACGAGAAGGATCAGTTAGAACATGGAGATAATGGAGACGTTGGATAGGATTATGCGAGAATGAGAGAGCTGGACTAATAATTTCCATATTTCAAAATTCAAACAGACCATAACAAGAAAAGTTCTTAAACTCCAAATATATCAGAGCACATCTGCACTTACCCTGCACTGTCAAGCGTCTTGCTAACAAACAGCCAAGATTTACTTGTGTCACTGTTCCTCCCATAAAACCAATAATGAAGAGCCTACCATCAACATTGAGGCTGTCAAGGTTTTGTTGGAAGTATGGACCTCCTATATTATCTAGTATGACATCAACACCTGCGTTGAACATTGAAATTAGAATATAATCAATGTAAGACATGAGAAGAAATTGAGTGGTTGCCCCTAGCTCCATGAGATATATGATAACCATTGTAATTTTCTACAGAAAAATGCATATTCGAATTTTAGTTGATATCACAAAGACCTAATTCCCAACTTGTTTTGAACTGAGGCGTAGTTGTTGTTTGTTTATCTAAAAAACCTAAATTCTAATATAACATATGTTGCCTACGAGAATGATTACCTTTCCCTCCTGTTTCTTCCTTGATGCGTGTAACAAAGTCTTCAGTCTTGTAATTGATGCAAACATCAGCCCCAAGTTCTTTGCATGCAGCAAGTTTTTCCTCACTTCCTGGTTAACAAGATTTGACACGGTTAGCTAAATGATTTCAGTTTCATAATGAGATAAGATATCATCATGAACCTGCTGTGATGAAAACTTTGACCCCAATGCACTTAGCCATTTGAATGGCAAAGGTACCAATTCCACTAGAGCCTCCATGAATCTGAAAGTAACACATATAGTTATTAGTCATCTCACGTATTTGATCTTAGTCCACGGGGATCAGGGATATAAAGATTCAATTGTGAACATACTACCCAAAGGATTCTGCCAATTGACTAAATGGCTGATAGTCTGCATATATAAAAGAAAAAGGAACTACTGGTAAACAACAAATTGTATGGTCTATTTAATCACCAGAAACGTTTCACCGGAGGAAAGCTTGCTCGTCATGAAAATGGTTGACCAAACAGTGCATGCCACTTCAGGGAAGCTAGCTGCATCTCGTAAAGAAACACCTGATGGAATAGGAAGAACTTGTTCAGTAGGTACAGCTACTTTCTCTGCATAACCTCCTCCACCAATGAGAGCACATACTTATTATGTGAAGATTTTACATCATCAATGCACTAAACAAAACTCCCTTTCAAACAATACATAGAAATGTACTCTCCAAATCCCACACAGAAAAAAAACATAAGCTCATAAAAACATCACTGTATTATCTCCTTCTTCATCTATGCATTATCATATTTAATTTCATGACATCATAATCACACAAGATATATAACTATGAATATATGAAACCTGATCACCAATTTTCCAGCGAGTAACGTCCTTGCCGACGGCTTCGACAGTTCCAGAACATTCAAGACCTGGATATTCACTTTCACCTTTATGGGGTGGATGTTCACCTTGGCGTTGAAGGGTGTCAGCTCTATTAATGGCAGTAGCTGCAATTTTGATCAAGATTTCATCATCTTTGATTTGTGGGTCTTCCACTTCTTGAAGCTTCAACACCTCTGGACCACCAGGCCTTGTGATTACTACAGCCTTCATCCTTCGTCAATCACAATCAATTTTATCACTGATTTAACAAGGTTTTGGGAAGAGTTGGAGATATTTACTAGACTTTATTGCATCATAAAGGAGTAGTGGAGTACCACATGTAGTGTAGCAGATGGGCTGCTCCTCCACTTTCGAGTTTGAGCCTGGATATGAAAAAATCTAATATTTTAGGGAGTGTTTTCTTTCTAATGTGGCCCTATATAACGCAAATTCAAAATAGTTAAACTAGCCACCGAACTAGAAAATTCAAAATAGTTGGACTTGCCGTCGAAATAGAAAAAAAAAAGTAACAGAGGAGTATTTTGTTTCTATTATTGTTCTTGATAGCTATATGTTCTGTCTAGTTGCAACATCACCTCGATCTATAGTTTCTTTTAATAATAACGACAAAAAAATAAAGTTAAAGATAAGAGTAATGATTTACATTATAAATAATTAATGCACAATTAAAGTTATGTCAAGTGGATATTATTGAAAAAAAAAACATGAAAATATTGTAGGGATAAAGATTGGTAGTTCAAATTTGTTTTAAATTTACTTTAGGTACGATCGTCAAAAACTTAAACTTGACAAGTAAAATTTCAGGCAAAAATCTCAAAAACTTGCTACCAAACATGATATACAAAATTGTTTAACTTGCAGAGTTGATAAGGAAACCTTTGCTCTTTTTCCAGCTCTGTGTTCATGGTTTTTGTTCTATTATTGGAATGACATGCAAATTTTGTATTTTGTACTTAACTTGGAAATAGACAGCAAATCTATTTCACACAAACAAAAAATGAAAAGTGGGAAATCATAAAAAGGTTTTGTTTTATTGGAACATTGCAAAGTATAATACATGCAGCAGAGGTTTGGGGGGGGGGGGGGGGGGGCGGGGGGG
>JAJOOE010027197.1:0-11097 GCA_036250405.1 Solanum raphanifolium | reverse complement strand
AGTTAGTTTAAGTGTGTCTCTAGGATTTCGGTCATAGTCTAGGGGTACTTGTGTCTTATCCCTTCAATATATACAAAATATTAGGGTATGTATTTGCCTATTTTTATTAATGATTTCTCCTTTTGACACATGATATATCAAATGGTGTATCTACAAGATAACATATTTAGAAATCAATTATGTAACTATGAAGTGTAAGCCTTTTCAAGGAGAATTCGATAAGGCCAGTTCTCGACACATTTATGAACCAGGAAGTGTTTATGACTGAAAAGAATAAAACAATGAGAACCAAAAACAAATTAAAGGGTTAATTCTGTGACTTATGTTGTCTGGGTATACACCAAAGCTTGATGGTTTAAAAATATCAATTCTACCGATTGATCGAGTATATCCAATATATATTAACTATGAAAAGTTCAAAGGAAAACCTACTTATCCAAATGCAATTTAATCTTTACTTACGAATCACACAGTTTTTTCATGCATATGCTTTAACGATAGGCATTCCCCATTCATGTGGGAGATTATTGAGTTTAAGTAAGGTGTGCATTGGGAAACGAGAATTAGAAAATGTGGAGGAACTAAGTGAATGGAAAATGAAAAGTCATTTCTCCCTCATTGGTAGAAGAGAGGAAATTTTTTGTCCTAATATTAGAAAACACTTTCTTTAACTCTTAAAGTGTTAAGTAGAGGGTTCCCCGCGCGCCGTTGTAGCTTTGACTTTGACTTCAGCAAATAATTTGATTGATTGTTAATTTTTTACACACACCATACATGTTCTGAATAGATGAATTTATTTTGAACAAGTGAGTTCACGTCTATCATTGGCTATAAATAGAGAGGTCGATACATGATCTGAATAGATGAATCTGTTTTGAACAAGTGAATTCCACGCCTATCATTGGCTATAAATAGAGATGTTTCCTCTTAGTTTTCTGCATCAAATTTTGTCCTTGATCTTCTGCATAAATTATCTTATAAGCAAAGTATAGTCTTTGTGTGATTTCGTTGTTGAAGTTATTGAAATGTGAGGCACCACCACTTCTTTAATAAGTATATATGTTTTATCTGAATAGATGAATCTGCACTGAACAAGTGAGTTCACGCCTATCATTGGCTATAAATAGAGAGGTTTCCTCTCATTTTTTTGCATCAAATTTTCTCTTTCTTCTAGATAAATTTTCTTACAAGCAAAGTAGAGTCTTTGTGTGATTTCGTTGCTGAAGTTATTGAAATGTGAGGTACCACTACTTCTTTAATAGGTATATCCGTTTTATCTGAATAGATGAATCTGTTTTGAACAAGTGAGTTCACGCCTATCATTGACTATAAAGAGAGAGGTTTCCTCTCAGTTTTCTGCATCAAATTTTCTCCTTCTTCTACATAATTTTTCTTACAAACATAGTAGAGTCTTTATGTGATTTTGTTGCTAAAGTTATTGAAATGTATATCCGTTTTATAATGGGAGGAAATAATCCACAACCTCAAATACAGTGAGGGGATTAAATTTCTTAAGAACACACAATAAATTATATGAACTCAAATATTTTCTTTCTTTTCATCCTAACAATATTTCTGATTTACTATTCTGAATATATGACACAACACAAATTCCTTTCATAGTATGCAAAACTCAAAGAATAGGATCATAGCAAATGCTTTGGTCTTCCTCTCCCCAAAGAAAGCCATCAGTTTAAAGAAATCAGTGAAACTGCCTTCTTCCTTAACCAAATTGTGTCAAGGAATCAAGAAGCTAGAGATAACAGATCAAAAGAAGCGTCTACTAGATTATTCCGCAAAATCAAAGGATACAAAACTTAATTGCAGAGATACTCACTAGGACAAAAGCAAGACACTAGCGGAAAGTCTCAAACTCGAGAACCAAGGAAGCCAGACCTGTACACTCAACTAACTTTCAGAGCCAAGCTAAATTGGAAAAGCAGTGCCACTCCAAGAACATGGCAGAAAAAATGAATGCAGCAAGCTAAGGCAGAGGTTGATTTAACACTGAGAGACAGTAACAAAGACAACCATAAAGATTCTACACAGACAGAACAAAAATGTGGATTTGGCATCATCAGATGTCATGACGGATGTATTAAACAGTTTTGGTAGGAAATGATCTTCCACAAAGTCAATTAGCAAGTGGAGAGGATCATAATAGTACTGTCGTAAATGGTGCTGAATTTACTTCAGAAGGGGCAGGACATCATCATAGCAAAGGCGTAGACAGTGATGACAAAGAGAATGTTTCTGTCCCCGATGAGAACAGGTCTAGAATCAGCTTGTATACTTAAATGCTTATGAATGAGAAACATATTTTCAGGAAAGGGGATTCTTACGGAAACTGAACTACAGAGGAAAAAACAGGAAGGTGATATTCAAGTAATCTTTTCATTGCACCAACTTGTATACTTAAATCTTCTCTTGAATATATTGTTTGTGGTATTTAGGGCAATGTAGAAGATCCTGAAAATGAAAACAGATGCACGTAAGATAATAATCCAGAAGGCAATGAGAGAGATTCAAAGGGCTTGTGAAATGATTTATCTGTAAGTATCATGTATCTCGAGGTTTTCTTTAATTTGTTAGTATGTTTTGTTATTTTACCAGAATCAATTGGTTCGAGAAGTAGGAAGATTACACCAGAGAGACCTCATGCAACACAAGTAAAAACAACCAGTTTAAGAAATGCTAAATCTCCCATGGCATCATGTTTGAGACAAGGTCAGAAACTCACTGTAATACAAGAAGCATCAGCTGCGATTTCAAAACAAAATAAAGTGGGGAAGCTTCATGAAAACGGTGCTGCAGCCATGCCCTCACATATAAAGCAGCGACACCTTCCAGAATGTTATCTCGTGGAAGAAGGCCTCTGATAATCCCAAAGGAGCCACACTTTCACAGCACTCACCGTCCCAAAAGTTGCACAAGAAACTTAGTGAAACAAATGCATGTGTAAAAGTCTTCAATTAATTCTTGAGTTGTGTGGGTATGTACTACTAAGTACTTCAAATGAGTAGAGCATCAAGTTTTGAGTTATGTATGCACAACCTGATGAAACCAATCGTCAGGTTTAAGTTTTGAGTTATGTATGCACTTCCAACATTAGTCAAACCTCAAGAAAAGGCTAAAAGCTTTGTAGAGCCATGGCCAAATCTCCCTCAACAAACCAATCGTCTTATGCCAAACATCAGCTTTCTTGGTGTTACTAAATCATGGAGAGCAGCACCTAAGCAATGTAGTGCCAAAAATGCACAATTACCCTGGCTTGAAATTTCCGACAAAGATAATTACTACCATGGTATACTCCTTGGACACATTTTCATGGATGTTCACACGGGTTGATTGTCACTGCAGGGAAGGATCCTGCAATATACTCTCTCTTGATTCCTACTTCAAGAATCACTTATCGTAGTATTCCCACTTGGGATCCCATAATTCCGTTCAAGTTTGCAACTCCGTCTTCAAATCCTTATAACAATAACAAGGCCTGTTTTTTTATGGTGTTAACAGAATGTTCCAATCCAGCTTTCTCATCTAGGATACGAAAATAAATGGATGAAAGAAGAGAACACCTTGCTTGACATAACTGCTCAAAAAGGAAACTAATGCAATTTACTAACACCATCGGCTTTGAAGGTAAGTTCTATGCATCAAGTTTACAAGGTACTTTAACTGTAATCAAAGAAATCGAATCCAGGTTTCAAATCACTAAATTAAGCAGAAGCCAGGCTGTTCCATCAGTTTTTCCAAAACACTTCACAGTGTATTTACTTGAATCCAATGGACAGATCTTGTTGATTTTCTTGATATTTGAACAATCGATTAGGAAGGTGGACAATGTGAAAGTGTTGAAGCTGCAGATTTGAACAATCGATTAGTAAATAGTATTTGCTTATTTAAGCGAAGATTTGAATAATAAACTTAGCAAAAAATAATTTTGCAGATTCTTTTGTGAATGTTCAATATAAATCGTCATATATGTATCTCTTATTCATGTAAACATATGAAGATGGTCAATGAAAAAAATTTATTAGTTAAATGCAATAATGTATATATTTATTTCAATTTGATGATGTTCAATCATGTAGTTAGTCTTATCCCACTAATATTACCTTATAGACATTATTTGTTTTGTATTTTTCTTGTCATCTAACCAGATGTGCTTTGCATGTGTATTCCGCGTTAAATTGCTTAGATGTCATATGAACACATGAAGAGAACTACTACATTTTATATATTCACATATTTTCATATTTGTTGGAGATTTTTAAAAAAAAAAAAAACTCGGAACATTTTAAAATAATATATTTTGAAGTTAGAAGATCTTGTTAACTTGATAATACATTTGTGACATATATAATACTTTAATTTAAATACAAATACCTACCCAAATATAAATATATATTTACATTAATGAAAATATTTATCTGATATAATTAGCTATTAAATAAATAATAAAAATTAAACTAATACAAACTTCAATTGGCATTATTACAAGTCATATGAACTTTTCTTCGTCCAAAATACTAAAATATTAAGAAATAGTAAATAAGTAAAATTAAAGTGTAATGTCTATATTGTAATAACTATTTTGAAGAAAACTTCCTGAGAGTCTAAATCACATAAGTAACATTGATAAATAAAGTCATTCTTTTGTCTTGAGCATAAAAAATAAATCGTGACAATTCTCTAAATTTTGAAAAGATATTCAGAAGCATATATCTACATCACAAGAGAAATTGTTAAAAAAAACAAATGAATTTAGACTATATCATGTTAACTTCGTCTATTGGAACATTAAATACTAATGTATATATTAAGCGAAAAAATAATTATTATATCATCAAAATTATTTTCCTCAAGTACTCGAGGTTGTGGAATATACCCTCTTAGGATAGAACGTCTTACTTCATCAGAATAGTGGTACCTCATATTCCACTAAACTTCGAACTCACTCAACGATAATAAATCACACAAAATGCAAGAAGAAGAAGAGTAGAAGATTAAAAAAAATTGTGGTGAAAAATTGAGAGGAAGCCCCTCTATTTATAGTCAACAAAGGATAGTATGAACAAATATTGTTTGTGTCTTATTTGAAAAGTCATGACTTTTCGGAGAAGTCACAACCCTTTAAAAAGTCATAACTCTTTGGAAAAGTCACAACTCATCGAAAAATCACAACCCTTTGTAAAAACCACAACCCTTTGAAAAAACCACAACTCATCGAAAAATGACAACCCTTTGAAAAAAGTCACAACTTATCGGAAAAGTCACAACTCATCGAAAAAGTCACAACCTAAGTTAGGAATATTATAGTAATTTAACATTCAAGTTAGGAGTTCATGCTTTATATATATATATATATATATATATTCACGCTAAATAAATAAGATTAACATTTTTATATAATATTATTATACCTTAGTTGATTTATTTGTTGTTATACTGAACAAACTCTACCGATAGAGTCAAATTGTAACTTCAATAATTACTTTTTAAAATTTAATTGCCGTACTGCCTATTCATTTCAAGTTCAACTACGATATTATTTAGTCATATATGAATATCAGTTATCAATTTGAGTGTTTTTTCCCTTCCAATCTAATTTTGAATTTCACACTCATATTTTAATAACATTTATATTTTAAAAGTATGTATCAAATGTCAGGATACATGTGCAACACATGTGTCCAAAGACTAGTAAAAAAGAAAAAATTGAACAAAGTAAGATGGAGAAAGTTTTGAACTCCATTCAATTTCCTTTTCACTTGTTTTCTTACTTTGCTCATTTTAATACTGTTTACCTTAGATATCCTTCGATTTGTTCATAAATTCAGTTTCACCACATAAAAATGCTTTAGGCACGTGGTGCTTATCACCTAACCTATACAGAATCTTTTTTTTTTTTTTTTAAATTCTAGCTTTTTTTCGAAAATAATCATCGGTTTTGCCACATTAACCAAAAGATACTATTTTATTTGTTTCAGTTTATGTGTCTTAATTTCTTTTTTGGTCAATTAAAAAATAATATTATTTTTATATTGAATAACTCTTTCATTTTAATATGTTTTAGGAATCATATAGTTTTAATATGAAATTACAATATATCCCTATTTAGTTTGTAATTACATTAATTCCTGAAAAAGTAAAACAAATCGGATACATAATATGTAGCTCGGATACATTATAAATAAACCGGATACATAATATGTAGCTCGAATACATTAAAAACTAGCTCGGATACATTAAAAACTAGCTCTGATACATTAAAACTAGCTCGGATACATTATAAAATAATTTAGAACTAGGAGAGAAAGAAGGGATTTCAGAGGATTTTAGAAATAAAAGGAAATATTGGAAATAAGGGAAACATAAAACGTATATTTCAGTAATTTTTCCTTTTAGTATCTCAATACATTGAAGGAACAATGATGTGGAAAAAAAGTAAAGTAAACTTGCATCTTATCAATTATGAAAGTAAAAATTTGTGATGTTATGTTTGTAATCACTATTCACACATTATTACCGTAGAACATAATCTCAAAATGGAACTTATGATGATTATTCTGTAGTATTTGACTAATACTCTAAAGAAACCAAACTTATGAACTAAAAAGTTATATATATATATATATAAAAGGTGTCCACTGCAATAATATCATGAATGTATTTATGATTGATGTGCTTATGATGTTTTGACACTTGAACTCAATTATGTATTTCTAATATGCATTAATGAATTTCTATTTCTCATAAGAATGTGCACATTGTTGTTTTCAAATATTTTAAGATAAGCCTCAATGAGACATTCAAACACACTATAATTTTAAATGTTTTATAGATTATGAACCTGGTATGATAAGTTGCTAATGTTGTAATATGTGAAAAGAAATATATAGCGAAAAATTATATATAATCGTCATAACTCACATTAGTGTTTTGTCATATCATGGTATATATGATGGTCATTATAGAAGAGTTGTGTTTTATCCACAATAAATGCATATATCAATAAATATTAGTGTTATGTGGTCTTTGAGACAAGTGGGAGAGTTTTTGTTCAACATTTTTTTTTTCTAGAAGTAGGGAAAGTAAGAGAAGAGTGAATGAAAACCCCCACGGAGCGGTAAGGAGATCAATGAGTTTTTAATCTTCCTCTTTATGTATGAAATTACAGACATATAGTGAATGGACGATATGTTAGACTTTTTATTATTTTATGTGTGACTGAATTAATATAAAGCCATAACTAATATTTAATGAAGAACAAATCTCGTCCGTTAGATCGATTACTTGATGGACGTACATGATTAAGTCTCAACCTCTATAAATTGTTCCTCCCTTCATTCATTAGGGTTATCACATAATATATACACAATCTCATCGCTAGCGGCGCCGCTAGTAGCGTAAGGTTAGGTCATGGAAGAAGAAACCGATTTTTAATTAAACGCTTCCACTCATCTATGTATGATAATGCTTACGCTTCAGGTATGTTCTCTGCAACCTATTCTAGTAAGATTTTCATGTTTAAGATCTTGATATGCATTAAATTTATGTGATAGCATGAACGTGTGTGCTCCGTACAACGTATTCTAGTAATATTACCATGTTTAAGATCGTGATATGCATTGCATTTATCTGATAGCATGAACATGTGTGCTTAAAGTTTATGTTTACATCAACATCTTTGATATACATATAAATAAAATTAACCTTATATAGAAAAATGTAATTTTTTGTTGATTTGATTAAGGCATCGTTTATTTTTATTAAGAATAAGAGGTATGAATTTAAATGTACATCTGAATATTAAGATGTACATTAATATTTAGAGGTTTGAATCGAATATACATCTAATTAATATTAAGATGTTGCATTAAGATCTAAATATTAAATAGTTAATATTGTTTATTTTCTCAATATCGGAATGTATATAATTTATTTTTATTAAAAATTAATAAATAAAGTTTAAAAAATACTAAATTTAATTAAGATTATATTCTTTCTGTAACAATTGGTGGTGGTGATGATTAGCGATGGTGATTGTGTATGTCAATTTTGGATGGTGTTGAGTGATGATGATGGTTGTGGATAGTATCTTATGGTATAATGGTTGTCAACAGTGATTAATCGTGTTTGTTGGTGATGGCAACTCATAATTAATAGTGGAATGATACTATTAGCTAATGGAGGTGGTGAATAATGATAACGATTAGTGATATATAGTGTCGACTAATGGTGGTACTTATCGATAGTGATTAGTGGATGTAAAATAGTTGGTGGTGATGATTGCAAATAATGTTTAATGACAATGACAATTGATTTTGTTGATTGACAGTAGTGGTGGTTGTGGTTGAATAAAGGATGATGGTTATGGATGGTAGGTGGTGGGGATTGATAGTGATGGTAGTTAGTGGCATAGCTACACTATGCCCAAGGTGTCCACTTGGACACCATTCGTCGAAAAATTACATCATATATACAAGTAAAATGTTTTGGACATCCTTGAAATAACAAACGTTCTTAGCCCATTGGGTTATGGTGCTCAGCCGAAGCTAAGGCGAACAACATGCATGAGAGTTCGATTCTCCACACCTGCATTTTATTTTTTTATTTTTAAAGAGATATTAATTAATAAATCTGCTATTTTTTCATAATTTAAAACTAATATTATCTATTAAAATAATCTTAAATTAGAGACCTACAACTTAAATTTTAAGGGAAAAAAAGTTTAGTAACCAATTAAATTTTTAATCGATTTGACTTTTGATTTATTTTTCTTCTCATTAAATTTTTAAATAAAACTTAAAATAAATTATTTGCTTTAAAGTTAATCAGAAAATCCTAGTATTTCTTTCTATAAAGCTATTAAAGTGAAAAAGACTTCATATAAAATTTCTTTTAAAAAATCTTGTTTGATTCTATTCTTTATTTTTGATTTCTTTGTAAGATATTTAAGTATAAATGTGATTTCATTCTAAACTGGATATTTTTTGTTTGTTCACTTCCTATTAAATAAACATGAACACCTAAGGAAAATATCATATAGTTTGTTTATAAAAAATAAACAAATAGACTTAATGGACTGAATTTGAATGATTAAGATTCAGACTTAAAAATCAAATACACTTAATGGGTTGAATCTGAATGATTAAGATTCAAACCTTCATTAAGTGCAAATAAATGAGGCTTTAATAATTAAATCTGAATAATTAAGATTCAGACTTAGGCTTCATTTGTTTGCACTTAATGGAGGTCTGAATATTAATCATTCAGATTCAATCCATTAAGTACGATTGTTAGGTTCGAATCTTAATCATTCACATTCAGTCCATTTGTTTCTTTTTTTTTAAAAAAACTCTTAATTGGTCTTAATGAATCAAATTTTCTTCTTCATTGCTTCTCTTCTGGGCAAGTTTCAAGTTTCTTCCTCTCATTTTTCAATCAAATACTTTCTTTTTAATAAGTAAGTTTTCATAATCTTTTACAAGTATTAATCTAATATTTTTAATATATAGAATATTCTTGAGTGAATTGATATTTATGAAGAACTTGTAACATCCGGCAATTTGAAATAGCTAAGAAGAGGCTTAGATATGGTTATGAAGCTTGTGGAATGATCTTTCCAACGCCACCGAGTTTGCTCAATTCCGAGTTTGTATGAGCGAGTTATGGCCTTTGAAAGTTGGGCAGTTGACAAGAAATCCGTCCGGGAATCATTAAGGGCATTTTGGTCTTTTCCCTAGCTATTTCTTTGAGGATGTATTGTTGTGTTAGGATGATGCTTGGATAATTTTGTTCCATTTTAAGAGAGTGAAGGCTAGGGCTTGAGAGTGAAGAAGAGAAGAAGAGGAAGAGAAGAAGAGGAGAAGAAGAAGCGGAAATCGAGGATATCAACAAGTTCCGTCGAGATCATCGGGGATTTTCGTCGGGGGTGATCCCTACCAAGGTATGTGAGCTTTTAGTGTTGGGTGATCATTTCCCCCACACACCTAGCCCTTTTATTTATTGAGGAAGGATTGGAATTGTGGTTAAGGTTGTTAGTTATTGATGTTGTTACTCGTGTTGTTGGTTTGTTAAGAATCTTTGTGGTTGTGTTGTTGAAATCCTTGTTGGTGAGGGATGTGATTTGGTGGTGTATGTGAGTTGAAATCTATGGTATGTTGAGGGATTTTGTGCTTCCAAGTGTATGGGTTGAAACCTTGTTTTTGAGAGGGTTTAGAGCTGAAGAGAGGAGGATCCCGAAAATAGTCAGTTTCTCAGAAGCGATCGCCGGACTCGAGGTACGGTCCGTGGATCGATCTACGGACCGTCGACCCCCTCCGTAGTTCCACACTTAGAATTCTAAAAATTCAGGTACTAGAACCCTCACAGTATCATTCTACGGATCAACAGTACGGTCCGTAGATCGATCTACGGACCGTCGATGGACACCGTGGTTCCACACTTGGCCATTTTCCTGAATTGTCCTCAAATACCTTGCCTACTGATCTACGGTCATGACTTACGGACCGTGAATGGACCTACGGTCCGTAGATCACTTCCGTCAATGCCATGTTTCTGCATTTCTTATTGTATCTATGTCTCCAAGTTGTCTCCAACACTTCAAGTTGCATCTAAATGTTTAGAACTCATTCATAACAGGTGATTATATCCCTTGAATCCATAATTCAATTCAAGGCGAGTTAGAATCGAGTTAAGGAGAAGTTAGAGTCAAGTCAAGCAAGGTTAAGAAGTTAGTTCAAGCAAGTTTTCAAAGTTGTTCGAGAGTCTTTATTGAACGTTTTTACTTCATTCTAAGGCTCAAGTTGCAGGTCAAGTAAAGGGTTTAAAGTTGAGTTCATTTCTCAAAGTTATTAGGGAACTATGTATTCCCAAAGAAGTTTTGTTTAAGGAAATGTTTTTACATTTAAACAAGGTTGGAAACTGAGATTTCCAAAGGAGCCTTCGGGCCAGATTTTCAGAAAAAGAGTTATCATTTTCTAAATGAAGTAAGGTTGGAAATTGAGATTTCCAAAAGAGCCTTCGGGCAAGTTTTTGAGTAATTATCTCATATCAGCAGGAAGAAATATGTTTTAAAAACATAAGAGC
>JAJOOE010027196.1:0-15388 GCA_036250405.1 Solanum raphanifolium | reverse complement strand
CGTTCCCCCCCCCCCCCCCCCCCTTTTATGATAACATACTTATTCACCTTCTTCCCCCTTTCACCAGATCCCCTATCAGCATGCCTCTTAAGGTAACTAGATTGGTTCCTGAAGTTTGTCAAATCATCAAAACTTCACATCAGCAACAAAATAGCATTTCCCCTTTTTGATGATGACAAACTTGTTCAACTTCTTACCCCTATCGGCATGACCATGTACTCTTCAAGTAGCATTGATTCCCCCTATCGACATGATCATGTCATCTTCAAGTTTCAAGTAGCTACCATCATTGATCTCATACCTTAAAAATTTCCCCCTTTTGACATCATAAAAAAGGGTAAAAGCAGTAAACCAAGTTGACATAAATGCAGTTCAAGCAAATTCATGGCCACTTGGGCAACACTGGGCATGAGTAAAACTGCATAAAGTAATGAGACAAATCAGTAGAAACAAGACATTTTTCATCCATAAATAAAAGATCAGCAATCAAAGCATTGCAAATATGATTGCGAATGAGAACCATGACAATACCAATCAGTTTCGATAGAAAAGGAGAAATGAGGACTGCCATGAGAATTTAGGAAGAAAGGGGATGTCTTGGGAGTAAGGGATTAAAAGAATATGATTAGTAGAGAATATCCCTTAGCATGGTTTTTTTTAGAAGCCTTTCTTGATGTTCACATTCTTTGCTACCCAAGCTTCATGTAGAACCTTCAAGGCTGCCAGTTTTTTTCAACCTGGTCCCTCTGATCGTGCTATTTCAGAAGCTGAGCCTTTAAGCAAACCATTTCAGTATCCCTGTTAGCAAGAGCAACTATCATCGCTTCCAATTCAAGCTTGAGTTTCTCATGATAGAAGGATTGGTAAAATCAAACTTACTCAAGGCCTCTAAGATGAATAGATCAATATTGAGGAACCATTTCAATTTTGGTTTTCATTTTTTCCAAGGTCACACACCCTCCTATTAAGAATACTTTGAGTTCTCAGAATATCAACCTCTTCCTTTTTGTTTTTGAACATCATATTTTCCACCTTCTTCTTTTTGCTTGTTGGACTTTGTCCCTTTTAACACTCAAAAATTTCTTCCTCGAAAAATTCTCCAGTAGGAACAAAGGGTTTAAACATTTGAAGTGTTTTTGAGAGAGGAGAGGAGAGGATTTTGAAAAACGCTGATTTTTGGAAGGGGGTATGAATTTTCTGGGGAGATGGAACGAAATATGGAATATAAAGAAAATGAAAGGGTGTATCATGTGAAAGGAAATTTCATCTTGGTATTTGAATGATAAGACTACTATAATATACCTACCTGAATGACAGATATGTGGCAATTGCAACGGTTCTCATGCATAATTCAAGATGCAATGTTAAGAGTGCTAACCTTCGAGAACGGACCGGGTCCCTCTTTGTTGTTTGAATGTGATTGCCTTGATCTGTCCTGACATCCCTTTTCCTTCAGCCCTTTTGCCATGTGTGTTTACCTACAAAATGTATGAAACTAAACTTGTTAAAACATACATAACTCAAAAACAAGGATACCTGCTCCCTTTGCATAGTCATGAGAGGGTTGATTGCGTCAGGCAGGATCCATTCAATCAGGTTTCAGCATTCCCCACATCAATTTGATTATCTCGGCCAGGTATTGTAAGAGCTTCAAGATGCTGCTTGATCCATAAGAGTTGAGCACATCAAGATGCACTTGCTACATTCTCTACCTCAGTTGTTGAAAGAGCAACTGAATCTTGCCTTTTAGTTCCCCATGAATGAGATATCATCCTAGAACATAGTCATTCCTGTGATACTCTTTCTATCAACTTGATACCCAACATAATCAGCATCACCATATTCCTCCAAATCACAAAGTCTCCTGATGGACAAAATAGAACCAGATCCATGTTTTATTCAAATTTCTTAGGATTCTCTTAGCAGCCTTCAAATGTGATTCCGTTGGACAATCTTGGAATCTTACATTAATCCTAACACTTGAATCATTTACATTTAGACTAGATCCAGCAGCATCCAGCTTCGAATTGGTCCTCATGGGAGTATCAATTATCTTGACATCTATAATGTGAAACTTCTTAAGTATCTTCTTTGAGCTGGAACCAGGTCCTTGTTCTTGACAAACTGGTCCTTGCTCAGTGTATCGGTGAGGATGTCAGCCACTTGATCTTCCATTCTATAAAGCTGCATGATGACATTACCCATTTTAACATTGTCTTGACTTTAAGTATGTTAAGCCTTATGAGCAACTCCTTGATGAACTTTTATTGACAAACGAGGGTATCTTTAGAGGTTCGCTTGATCTGTAACTCTACGAAGAATTCTCCCATCATGTTCATTTAGAACTCACTACCCATGAGTGCGGCAAACTCTTCACACAACACCTCAAAGGTGGCTCCAAAGATGATAGCAATGATATATACTTGAGTAGTGAATAATTCCTTTCCTTGTGACTTCAAAAAGAGGATTTTGTCAATTTTACCTCTTTCAAAATCATTTTTGAAGAGAAACTTGGACAACCTGTCAGCTGGTCGGGAATCGAGTGTCATACTTTGCTTCTTTCAAACTGAGCTTGATCAGCTTCTTTATTCTCACCTTCAAAATTCACATTATCTTTGTTCAGCACTATCTACCGGACCGGGTCCTTAATCAGGTTCATCATCTGCATCAGCCTCCTTGGGATTACTGGATTCATGAAGAGGATATTCTTCAGCAAGCTCATTGTTTAGACCATCTGTCTGTGTCTAAAGCAGCTCTTCCATCTCAGAATCTTATGTGTTTTGCAACTTCTCAATTCTTCCAAACTCATCAAAAATCACATGAATACTTTCTTCAATGCACAATTTTGTTTTTATACACCTGATAAGCCTTGATGGAGGAAGAATATTCCACAAATACTCTTTGAACATCATTGAGATTAAACTTCTCAACATCATCATTTTCGTCACTGAACATGTACCATACACCAATTCAACACGAAAGTTCTTTGGAAGATTAAAAGCCTACTTATTCCACCTGAAGGATGATCTGATCTACATCTCTTTAACATATGCGTCACAAACTTTGTCATCTGCAAATTTTATTTTGTGCAGACCACGGACCAGGTCCCTTGACACAAGTTTGTGCAGTAGAGAAGCACTCACATGAGCACATCTCTTGTGTCATACCTTAGCATTCTCACCTTGAGCAGTAAGGCAAGTGAGATTGTTACTATGATCAGTATTCAATACAACAATATACATGTTCTTGCATCTCTTTTCTATCAAGATCATCACCCAAAAGAGCAAGTTTGTGACATACATTTATTTGACAAGAACTTTAACTTTATTTCATTCATCACGAATCCGTGAAGCACTTGAAGGATTGTACTTTAAGCATTGACATAGCACACATCCTCAATGGTGTATTCCACAGACTTCCCAAACATGCCTACACCAAGAGTATAGCCTTTCTTTCCATCACCAAATGAGACACCTCCACCTTGAAGTTCCTTGGGAGAGAGGAAGTTTTTAGTTTTCCCAGTCACGTGTTTTGAGCATTCGCTATTCATGAACCAACAATGACTGTTTGTAACGACCCGTAAAATGCATATGTGAAACTAGCACCTAACGTGTGGGTTAACGTCAAAGGTTAAGGGGTTTAGTGGTTAAACGCCCAAGTGTGTGCTAGACCCCGTAGTTTAAAAGACCTTCTAAGGTTTGGTTGAGGTTGCAAGGTCAAAAGCCAAGCAAAATGGGGGCAAGCCTAAGCCAAAGGCCAAGGCTTTCCCAAGCTTGGCCAACACTGCCCAAGGACCACGACCACTTTCACGACCAATGGTCTTGAACACAGTCCGTGAAAGGGACCGTGAAGGTCCCTTAGGCATGTGTGAGACTTGGCATTGAGGCCTAGCAACTTCCTAGAAACCACGACTCGTGGTCTTGACCACGGATCGTGTGAGGTCTCGTGGTCTTATCTTGGCATTGTGAGGGCCAAGGTTGCATAAAACTCCATTTAGCCACTGCCTAGCATAACCACGAGGGCCTTCATGACCCATGGTGGCCACCCCGAGTCGTCGTGCCACCCGTGGTTGGCAAGACAGTGTGCTTACAAGGCTTCCCAAGGAACGCTCTCCTTCACGAGCCACTTCACGGCTCGTGGTGAAGACCACGGACCGTGGGAAGGCTCGTGGTGAAGACTAAGGACCGTGGGAAGGCTCGTGGTGAAGACCACGGACCGTGGGAAGGCTCGTGGTGAAGACCACGGACCGTGGGAAGGCTCGTGGGATTGCATTCACCACTTGGGAAGCTTGACAACTTGAAGGAGCTATTGGTCAAGGGACCACGAGCACAACCATGGATTGTGGTCCACTTGACGGATCGTCTAGGTGGGAGTGGTCCCTGACGGGGGCTACCCAAAGTAAGGGCGAGTAGGTAATTTCCTTTTAATTAATTATGGTGTGGGTTCGTTTTTAATAAGTTTATATCATTTTTATAAATAGTTTTAAGCATTAAAACACTTCATTATTCCTTTATTCTCCAAAACCCAAATCAAATCAAAAAGTTCTTCTCTCTCTCAAATATCTTCTCCCTAAAAACCTCCATTGAAGAACAAAGAAGAAGGTCAAGATTAGGTTCAAGCTCAAAGCTTTTCACTCCAATTTCGTCGGAAAACATCAATTAAGGTATGGGAGTTCTTCATCCTTAGGAAGCTATCACCCAAGGAGCCCTTTTAAAAGCTTTTCCCTCCATTCTAGAAAACCCAATTAGCTAGGGTTTCAACTCAACTCCATGGATTCCTTTTAAAGTTGCTTTCAGAGATTGAATTATTTTTGTTTATGAATATAAGACTGATTTTATATGATTTTAAATCCAATTCTTCAAGAATCCATGAGATCCCCAACCCTAGCTATGGCATTCCTTTACATTATGTGATGGTTTTGCAAGTTGGTCCAATTGATCGAATATGAGTTAAGTATGATGTGATTGCATGATTTAAGTATGATTCTATATGTATAATTGAGTATCCTAAGATCCTATGATGAAATTGATATAATCTAGGGTTGTATCATGGAAGAGGCAAATTGAGGGTTTAAATGTGATCCTCCAAAAATGATGAATTTCTTCAAGTAATGCTTTAGATTAGATCACCTACACATAAATTAATTTAGGGTAAAGCTTCTAAACATGAATTGACTTGATCATGATATTATAAGCATGTTTGTGAATACTTGGAGTATAAAGTTCCAATCATGATGTTATTAAGGTATTGATGAGTTGTTGGATCATGGTATTCCCTTATCTAAAGTGATATTGCTATATGTTTGGGATGAGTTGGTCCATAGCCCTTGAAGGGCATATTATGAACGTTTCTGCATGTTGACAAGATTGTGTGTGAACTTATGATTTATTTAGAAAGTGAAGGTCCTATGACTATTGTGTATATTGTGGTATTGTTGAAAGGCTATTATTCCCTTACCCTTACACTCAATATTGTATGAATTGTCTAGGATGATAATAATTTTGTTGTTGTGTCATTACAAGGACAATTACACACACACACTCCATGCATAAACATGATTATGATGTATCAATGGTGTTAATTGAAAGTATAATTCTCATATGCACCTTTACACATCATTATGCATGAAATATACATGACCATGTTGATCCTATTGTCTTGCGTGAAAGTCCATTCTCATGAGAACACATGATATTGGTGTGAAAGTTATTCTCACATACTAATGATGATTCGAAGGTTGAAAGTCCAATTCTCAACTAATTGAATCTATGAGCTATTTTATGAATTGTATTGAATGAAGGGTAGAGCACTCCTTCACACATGTAAATGATACTAAAGTATGACCGGGGGAGATACATGCTAACTATGGGTTCAAGACTAATGACGTATAATTTGGGAAATAATGCTTAGCATCGAGTGGGTATGGAAAATGAGGAAAATTCCCTTCCATCAATGCAATAGGTTGGGTCACCTAAAGTGAACTCATGAGCTGGAATCCCCTCCGCCAATGCAATAGGGAGGATTTATAAAAGCAATCTCCATATCCCATAACTTTGTGCCCACATAGGTCTCTTTAACTAGTGGATCTACCTTATAGCTATATATTTAGTTCTACCTTAGGCAAGTAGGATACCTTCTTTCGGTGTCGGGTTACACGACACCGGATTCCGTGTAGCTCACATGGTCTATGTCGGTTATGGCTACTTTTCCCTAATTAATAAAGATAATGAATGAGACATGAACTATACTATGACTTCTTGATGAGTTCTACTTAGTAAGAGTGGGGGTATGGGACTTCACTTTTACATTGCACAAGTAGACTTAGTAGGATGTCAGGGGATGGTTCCTTTACGTTAATGATAAGATTTGAATGTATGCATGTATGTTGAATAGATAGTTGTTATGAATGACTTTCCTTATAATTCAAGTAATGTACATGACTATTTCCTTATTTATGGCTATTGCTTATGATGAGGTCTAAGGATGAAATGCATGACTAAAGTAGCTTCAAAGGAGTACTTAGTACGATTGGTATTATGGGATGCCAACCATACATTGCACAAGTGTTTCTTAGGGGTTTCTTATGTGATGATTACTTTATGATGATATGATCTTGATATTTGACTTTGTATTATTTTATGATTGGGGGCTATGTATTGTGAAGATTGGAATATGTGTTATGTTGATGTTGGAGACTATGCTTGTTATTATAATATTATCTCTCATGTCATGATGAAATGTATGTGAGTTGCCTTATGGGTTGCATTCTCCAACTATTTCAAAGATGATGTTCAAAAATGGCATATAGCATGTTTTCAAATGAATTGTCCCTTTTTATGCATGTTTTAATGGTTTTGTGCATGGCTTCCATACTTACTACTTTTTGTGTTAACCCCATCTTTCTACATTTTCTATATGTGTAGGCTTTGGAGGTATTGGATTCCATCCTCGTGGCTAGGTTCATATGAGGTCAACAAGAAGAAGATTGGTGAGTCCTTAATGTATTCGAGGGCTCAACCATATGTCCTTTATTGTCTTTATTTTATGTTTTAGACTTTGGTTGTAAGGGCTATGTCCCTAAGATTGTATTTCAAGAGTTTTATTCTAAGTATAATAGATGGTTTGTGAAATAGTGTCATAGATACTCTTTCATTTTATAAGAGACTTCGATTGTAAAGAAAAGTTTTCAATTCCGCACTTTTTTCGTATGCTTTTATGTTCATGTATACTATTTGGCTTGTATGCGACCCCTTCGGGGTCAAGTACGCAGCGTTACTTCTAGGGGGTAACCCCGGGTCGTGACAAACGTGATATCAGAGCATAAGGTTTTTGGGATGGTTTTTAGGATGTCTCAAACCACATCTAGTAGAGTTTTGTTCATAAATGTGAAGCGCGCCACATTTTATGAATAGGAGGCTATCATATGTTAGGAAAAACTTCACTTGTTCATTCTTTGAGTCATGCGATAGAGTTTAACCTTTTAGGGTCTTTCTTCTAATCCTTATCCGGTGATCTATAGGATATGACTACTCAAGGATCTTGCACCGGTGGGTTTGAAAAAGTCTATGATGATCAAGGAGCTTCTTCTCAAGATCAAAAAGTTCCTACTGACTTAATGTCAAATGAGAAGATTAGGTATGGTTGACTCAAGTCGGGATGGAGATTCTGGATTTCTATGGGTCAAAGATGGAGGAAGATCCTCTAGAGTTTATAGATGAGGTCTCTAGGGTGTTGAACTTTGTAGGAGTAACACCGGTAGAGAAGGCAAAATTGGCCGCTTACCAATTGAAGGATGTTGCTCTAATGTGGTTTAGTCAATGGAAAGGAGTGAGGCCGGTAGAAGCGGGCCCCATGGAATGGGAAAGATTTAAGAATGGGTTCATTGATAGGTTTTTCCCTTTAGAGGTGAGAGAGGCTAAGATACTTCAGTTTGTTAACCTTCATAAAGGTAGGTTGAGTGTTGAAGAGTAGTCTCAGGTGTTCAGTAGGTTGTCAAGATATGCTCCATCCATAGTGGCCAACCCTAAGATGAAGATGATTAAGTTTGTGTCGGGTTTATCCGACTTGATAATAAGAGAATGTAGTATGGTTATGCTTGAGAATGATATGGATATGGATCGTCTTGTGATTCATGCTCAATGGTTTGAAAAGGAGAAACTTGAAGAGAGGTCTAGAGGAACAAATAGGTATAGGCTTGAAGATGATGACTCCTCCCAAGAAGGGTCTTATGGTCAAAGCTCTTCCAATATTCCCCCTAAGTTTAACCAAAAGGAGGTGTCTACCCCAAAATCTCAAGGAGTGAGTGGTAGTGGATCTTATGTGGTTAGGCCTACTTGTGCTAGGTGTGGAAAGAAACACAATGGTAAGTGTCTAGCCGGTACAAAGGGTTGTTATGGTTGTGGTGGAAGTGACCGCCTAATAGGAAATTTCCCGGTGCTTATGGCTAGGGAAAGAGAGATAAAGAAAATTATGACCGATGATCTTCAAGCTAAAGGTGAACAAAAGTTTCCTTCTAAGGTGGCTACCGATATGTGTTTTATGCTTACCTCTATTCTGGTAATACTTGTCTTTCGTGACTTAATAAATTAGATATGATGAACTTTTTTGTTGTCCTTAGTATTCATGGGTTTAATTATGGCCATATGTGGTTGTTTGTATAACCCAACTTAGCCATAATGAGTTCTAGGATGTGTTGGATTTTTGGAGGAATAGTGGTGCTTAAGTGGTGCCTAGAGATGTTGAGTGACTAGACTCATTTAAAAGAGGATAGAAGTGTAATCCTCCATGGTTAAGAATCATATTGTGTGAAGAAGTGATGTTGTAAAGAGTTTGTATAGGCTTACCCCAAGTAGGGGATACTATGCTTAGATGGTAAGGTCATTGAGTGTCCGTGATGGTCATGAGTTAGGCTTGCTTGATAATCTCACCTTAAAGGGTGTAGTGAGTTGAGAAGTTTAGTCCCAGTTTGGTAGGCTCATATGAGACTTGGAGTGGTGTTGGTAAGGTTGCTTATGAACAAGAGTGCTTAGATGATAACCTCTCTAATTTAGAAGTACCAATTGGGATCTTAGATCGGCAAGCCAAGAAAAGAAGAATAAGAAATTGCTTTCATGAAAATGTTGAGGAGTGGTATTCTAGTAAGGGTTTTAGTTGAAGGTGCTTATTTGGGAGGCCAAGGGCCAATGAGATGTCCCAATATCCTTATGTCCCCTTCTATTCCTCTTCTAGCTTAAGGTGATAAGTTCTCCTTGACCCATTTCTTGATCATGGAGTCTTGGATGTTATGTGTGTCCTATAATTTCCTTGTCCCATAGAGTTACTTTTGTTAACCTTGGTAGGGTTTGGATGCATGATTATTAGACCTTTATGAGTTATGGAGCCCAGTAAGGTTATAATGGGTCTTAGAAATGCTTTGAGTTTGTGGAAAGGGGTAATAATGGAGGCTTTTGTAAAAAGGGGCTTACTCCCAAAGGGGAGATCATGTGCTTGAGTAGCAACATTGATTGAGAGTCCCAATATCCTCATATTTTCTTCTATTCCTATTCTAGCTTGAGACCAAGAGTTCCTTTTTGGGGCTTGTTTTATGTCTAGGAGCCATGAGTGTTTTAGAAATTTTCATGATCTCCTTATGTTATGCATATTTTTGAAAGATTCATATTTAGTATAAAATGGATTTTTCCATGATTTTCATGTTCCTCATGTTGTTGCGCATTCTAGTATGGTGATGACATATTTGACTTCATGAGATGATGTGATGTTCATGCTTGTTGTGTTTTGATAAAATGGCACATTTGCTCTATAATGTTGTGTAGGGCTTGCTTATAATTGGAAAAAAGTAATCCTCCCTATGACTATGCGATTAATGATGTTAAGAAGTGTTTGTGTAGGATCACTCCCGGGGGGAGGGGAGATGGTGTGCCTAGCTAACATTGTGTTATGTGCTTATGTGTTGCCATGACTTCTTTATATAATGCATGTTCATGAAACTTGTGTTTTGAAAGAAAATGAGTTTATATGAATTGTTTCCCTCATGTTATGGTTCTTTGAGTAAGAGTTGCCTATTGTACTTCATGAGAAGAATATATGGACATGTTTTAGTTAGGAGTTGAGAAATTCCTCCTTGAATGAAATGCTTTTTGAGAGTAAATTGTATAATGTGCTTAATGATGTTATGATGAGCATGATTTGAGTTGGAGAAGGTAATTCCTCCAATGAAATGAGAAATGTTGAAGTTACGATGCATAATGAATTATTAGATGTAGTTCATACTTTCTTGTGTTGCATTGAGTATGTTGGAGATGGAGTTGATGTTTCCTCCTAGTTGTGTGCATTGTTTATGATGTTGCATGCATGATGGGCTGCTATTCTTGAGTCGTTATCCCTTAATGTGTTTAAAGTGTCATTCGAGGACAAATGTTCCTAACTGGGGGATAATGTATCGACTCGTAAAATGCATAGGTGAAACTAGAACCTAACGTGTGGGTTAACATCAAAGGTTAACGAGTTTAATGGTTAAACTTCCAAGTACGTGCTAGACCCTGTAGGTTAGAAGACCTTCTAAGGTTTGGTTGAGGTTGCAAGGTCAAAAGCCAACCCAAAAGGGGGCAAGCCTAAGCCAAAGGCCAAGGCTGCCCCAAGCTTGGCAAACACTGCCCAAGGACCACGACCACTTTCACGACCAGTGGTCTTGACCACAGTCCATGAAAGGGCTCGTGAAGGTCCCTTAGGCATGTGTGAGACTTGGCATTGAGGCCTAGCCACTGCCTAGGAACCAAGTCCTCTACCACGACTCGTGGTCTTGACCACGGATCGTGGGAGGTCTCATGGTCTTGCCTTGGCATTTTGGGGGCCAAGGTTGCATAAAACTCCATCTAGCCACTGCCTAGCATCACCACGAGGTTCTTCACGACCTGTGGTGTCCTCCACGAGTCGTGGTGCCACCCGTGGTTGGCAAGACAGTGTGCTCGCAAGGCTGCCCAAGGAAGGCGCTCCTTCACGAGCCACTTCACGGCTCGTGGTGAAGACTATGGACCGTGGGAAGGCTCGTGGGATTGCCTTCACCACTTGGGAGCCTTGACAAATTGAAGGAGCTACTCGTCAAGGGACCACGGGCGCTACCATGTGCCGTGGTCCACTTAACGGATCGTCTAGGTGGGCGTGGTCCCTGATGGGGGCTGCCCAAAGAAAGGTGAGTAGGTAATTTCCTTCTATTAATTATGGTGTGGGTTCATTTTTAATTAGTTTATATCATATATATATAAATAGTTTTAAGCATTAAAACACTTCATTATTCCTTTATTCTCCAAAACCCAAATCAAATCAAAAAGTTCTTCTCCCTCTCAAATATCTTCTCTCTAGAAACCTCCATTGAAGAACAAAGAAGAAGGTCAAGATTAGGGTTCAAGATCCAAGCTTTTCACTGCAATTTGGTGGGAAAACATCAATAAAGGTGTGGTAGTTCTTCATCCTTGGGAAGCTATCACCCAAGGAGCCCATTTAAAACCTCCATTCTAGAAAATCCAATTAGCTAGGGTTTCAACTCAACTCCATGGATTCTTTTTAAAGTTTCTTTTAAAAATTGAATTATGTTTGTTTATGAATATAAGACTGATTTTATATGATTTTAACTCCAATTCTTCAAGAATCCATGAGACCCCCAACCCTAGCTATGGCTCTCCTTTACATTATGTGATGGTTTTGCAAGTTGGTCTAATTGATCGAATGTGAGTTAATTATGATGTGATTGCATGATCTAAGTATGATTCTATATGTATAATTGAGTATCCTAAGATCCTTTGATGAAATTGATATAGTCTAGGGTTGTATCATGGAAGAGGCAAATTGAGGGTTTAAATGTGATCCTCCAAGAATGATGAATTTCTTCATGTAATGCCTTAGATTAGATTACCTATACATGAATTGATTTAGGGTAAAGTTTCTAAACATGAATTGACTTGATCATGATATTATAAGCATGTTTGTGAATACTTGGAGTATAAAGTGTCAATCATGATGTGATTAAGGTATTGATGAGTTGTTCGATCATGGTATTCCCTTGTCTAATGTGCTATTGGTATATGTTTGGGATGAGTTAGTACATAGCCCATGAAGGGCATATTATGAATGTTTCTGCATGTTGACAAGATTGTGTGTGAACTTATTATTTATTTAGAAATTGAAGGTCCTATGACTATTGTGTATATTGTGGTATTGTTGAAAGGCCATTCTTACCTTACCCTTACACTCGATATTTTATCAATTATCTAGGATGATGATAATGTTGTTGTTGTGTTATTGCAAGGACATTTACACACACACACACTCTATTCATAAACATGATTATGATGTATCAATGGTGTTAATTGAAAGTATAATTCTGATATGCACCTTTACACATTATTATGCATGAAATGTACATGACCATGTTGATCCTATTGTGTTGATTGAAAGTCCATTCTCATTTGAACACGTGATCTTGGTGTGAAAGTTATTCTCACATACTAATGATGATTCTAAGGTTGAAATTCCAATTATCACCTAATTGAATCTATGGGCTATTTTATGAATTGTATTGAATGAAGGGTGGGGCACTCCTTCACACAGTAAAGACAATTCTAGACTAATGATGTGTAATTTGGGAAATAATGCTTAGCACCGAGTGGATATGGAAAATGAGGAAAATGCCCTTCCGTCAGTGCAATAAGTTGGGTCACCTAAATTGAACTCATGAGATGGAATCCCCTCCGCCAACGTAATAGGGCGGGTTTCTAGAAGCAATCTCCATATCCCATAACTATGTGCCCACATAGGTCTCTTTAACTAGTGGATCCACCTTATATCTATACATTTAGTTCTACCTTATGCAAGTAGTATACCTTCTTTCGGTGTGGGGTTACACGACACTGGATTCCATGTAACTCACATGGTCTATGTTGGTTATTGCTACTTTTCCCTAATTAATAAAGATAAATGAATGAGACATGAACTATACTGTGACTTCTTGATGATTTCTACTTAGTAAGAGTGGGGGTATGGGACTTCACTTTTACATTGCACAAGTAGACTTAGTAGGATGTGATGGGATGGTTCCGTTACGTTAATGATGAGATTTGAATGTATGTATGTATGTTGAATAGATATTTGTTATGAATGACTTTCCTTATAATTCAAGTAATGTACATGAATATTTCCTTATTTATGGATATTTCTTATCATGAGGTCTAAGGATGAAATGCATGACTAGTGTAGCTTCAAAGGAGTACTTAGTAGGGTTGGTATTATGGGATGCCAATCATACATTGCACAAGTGTTTCTTAGGGGTTGGTTATGTGATGATTACTTTATGATGAGATGATCTTGATATTTGATTTTGTATTAATTTATGATTGGGGGCTATGTATTGTGAAGATTGGGATATGTGTTATGTTGATGTTGGAGACTATGCTTGTTATTTAAATATTATCTCTCATGTCATGATGAAATGTATGTGATTTGCCTTATAGGTTGCATTCTCCAACTATTTCAAAGATGATGTTCAAAAATGGCATATAGCATGATTTGAAATGAAATGTCCCCTTTTATGCATGTTTTAATGGTTTTGTGCATGTCTTCTATACTTAGTACTTTTATGTTAACCCCATCTTTCTACATTTTCTACAAGTGTAGGCTTTGGAGATATTGGATTTCATCCTCGTGGTTAGGTTCATAGGAGATCAAGAAGAAGAAGATTGGCGAGTCCTCATTGTATTCGGGGGCTCAACCATATGTCCTTTATTGTCTTTCTTTTATGTTTTAGACTTTGGTTGTAAGGGCTATGTCCCTAAGATTGTATTTCAAAAGTTTTATCCCAAGTATAATAGATGGCTTGAGACATAGTATCATAGATACTCTTTCATTTTATAAGAGACTTCGATTGTAAAGAAAAGTTTTAAATTCCGCACTATTTTCCTATGCTTTTATATTTATGTATGCTATGAGTCTTGTATCCGACCCCTTCGGGGTCAAGTACGTTGTGGTACTTCTAGCGGGTAACCCCGGGTCGTGACACTATTACTACTTTCTCTCACTCGCATACCATATCACTTGTTGGCCTTAGGAACCCACTGTAGTTGGAGTTCCCAGTAAGAATATAAAGGAGTGAGTGATAAGAGAATTATATTTCCAGTGAGGCACACTCAAAGTTATACAAGCAAAAAGAATGTCTGGCTATATATGTGATGGAGTTAGATACTTAACAAAGTCTCGTGATGTTAAGAGAAAAACTCAAAATAGTGGTATCATGTTAAAGGCTATCACTCAAAGTTATGCAACCACAAAAGATAAAAATCCCTTATTGACAGAGGTTTCTTTTTATGGAATCCTCACAGACATAATTGAGTTATATTATTCCAAGAATCTCAAGTTTGTATTGTTTAAATGTAAATGGGTGAACAATAACAAGGGGCTTATTGATAAAGATGATTATGGATTTACTCTTGTGAATTTTAATCATCTACTCTATACAAGACATCAGTTATCAAATGAACCATTCATCTTTGCTTCTCAAGCTCAACAAGTGTTTTATGTCGATCATCATATGGAAAAGGAGTGGCGAATTGTTGTTAAACTTAAGCCAAGAGGTTTTTATGATTTAGGTGATGACACACCAACAATTGAGCATAAGGAAGGACATATGGAGTTGTGGCCTGAACAACAATTGGATGACACAACATTTGAAACTGAAGAAGACATTGAATGGGTTAGAGAAGGAGTACCAGGATTAGAAATTGACCCAGAAACTTTGGAAAGTAATGAAGTATATGATGAAGATGACAACATATCTTAGTTTTTGTTATTATAGTAGTATAATCACTATTTCAGTACAATTGATTGTTGAACAATAATGACTTTGATGTTTTTACTCTTCATTCAGCTGTTAAAATCTCATATGTTTATATGTCTTATTATTTGACATGATAGTTAGATATAATTTTATACTTTTGTATAGTAGAAACTACTTTAAATTTGGCAAGATTCATAGTTGCAGAGGAACTTCGTTGAAATGGAAAGAAAAAGACAGAGAAATTCTAGTCAAGGTGAGCTTTTATATGATTCTTCGAAGCAACAAAAACAACAAATCAGATGTATGTCAATGCCTCAACCGCCCCAAAATTGGCCACAAAATGAAAAAGATGAATCACATGATACAAAAAATCTTTCAGGTATTAAATATCATGATATTTATTCTTCCTTTCATAGTATAAAGTAGTTAGATAATTTTTATATAAATAATAAATTTGCCTCTTTTTATCTTTGATTATTTATAGATTCTGAGCAACAAAAACAACCAAATCGGAAGTATGTCAATGCCTCAACCTCCCCAAAATTGGCCACAAAATGAAAGAGATGA
>JAJOOE010027195.1:0-11340 GCA_036250405.1 Solanum raphanifolium | reverse complement strand
AAAAAAAAATAACAAAAAGATGAAGGGCAATGTATCCCTCATCGGTTGACACAAAGGAAAACAAGTACTAAGATGGTTATAAAAACTTAGGAAGGAACATCAAGAAACATACTTACCTGGACGGGGTCAATGGGCGATCAATAAGACCCATGGCCTAGGTTTGTGACCTTCATTGCACTTTGGAGGGGTGCCTACCTAAGGTCGATCCAAGTGGTCGAGCCTACATCATAATTTGTTGCAGCGGGGGCTTGCGTTCGCGCAGCCCCTACCAATTCTCATGCAAATGTTTCTTGTTTTGTTATTTTTTGTGTTATATATATCTTTGAACTTTTATGTTATAGGTGAACATATTATATGTTAAGTTGGACCATGAAAACCAGTAGCACATATAATTGTATCCTTAACTATTTACATGGACAAAAAAAATGATGAGAAATTTTCTCGAGCTACGGAACTAAAGAGTCTAGCGAACAATATAACAACATGTTAAAGAGTTTCTTCAGATGGTTTTAGCCCAATAACATACTGATACGTCCGTCAATGATTTATAGATTCTTCATGGACTTCTTCTAAGGAGTGATAAAATCTTAGCTCTGAGATACAATGTTCCATACGCCACTCAATAAAAAAAGGTGACTTGTGCGTTTGGAGGATCCAACACGGGTCCAGTGCATCAACATTTTTGGAGAGTCTAAACAACGTAGATTATACCATAGAAGATGCAATTTAAACAAACACAACTTTTATTTTTTTTCGAATTGATCAGTTGAGAACACCCTATGCGATGTTTCATCGAAGACCTTGAAGGAAAAGAAGCAGAGAGAAGGAGTGAGTTGAGTACCACATTGATAAACAACGAGTAAATACATACTTTGTCCCAATATAAAATTGCAGCACAGATTAGCTGAAGAACTCACGCAGCCACGCAGTTAGCAGAAAGCGAACTATTCTTTCGCCTTTTACTAAAGAATACCGTGTGCGCACTGCAATTAGTGGCATACGCCAATTTTTTGAGGGTTTCTCTTCTTTAGAGGACCCCAACAATGCTAGTGTTTAACCTTTTCTACATGTGTTCTTATACATAGTAACATTTTTTATATTGTGACATTATAACATAGTGATACTCTTTGTGAAGGGTAGATAAAAATTTGTGTATTTTGAGATTTCTAATTAAGGGTGGAGGAATATTTATTATATCTTCTGGAAGGACAGACAAGAAGGAAATGATATAGAGGAGCAAACAGGGTTCTCAATTAATAATTTGAGCACATGTAATAAATCTCTCAACAGATAGAGAATTTAGACTACAGCTACTGCGTTTCGCTGAATCTTTAAGCTACACATTGACTTTGCCCGAGCATAGAATTAGTTGAAATGCACACAAATGTCTCAAGACACCACGGTTATAACAAGAAGAAAAAAACGAAAAGGATGATATCAGATTTCCCATTGCACATTTTAAGTTAACATCATATGGTACCTCATAAAATTAGTCGAAATGAACACAGGTCAAAGACATCATTGTTGTATGAAGAGTGGAACGAAAAGAAGAAATAACATTATGGAGCTGTTCGGTAAGAAGGAAAAATACTTTTCATGAAAAATATTTTCCTCTGCACCAGAAAACACCCAATAAGTTAAGAAACTTTTGCAGTAAGTTTAATTTTCCCAAGAGGATGAAAAATAAAGATTTGTTTGATATTAAATGAAACAAAAAATAATACTCTAATAAAAAGATGAAGGGCTAATATATCCCTCATCGGTTGACACAAAGGAAAACAAATATTAAGATGGTTATAAAAGAATAGGAAGGAACAACAAGTAACATACTTACCTGGACGGGGTCAATGGGCGATCAATAAGACCCATGGCCTAGGTTTGTGACCTCCATTGCACTTTGGAGGGGTGCCTACCTAAGGTCGACCCAAGTGGTCGAGCCTACGTCATAATTTGTTGCAGCGGGGGCTTGCGTTCGCGCAGCCCCTACCAATTCTTAAGCAAAATTTTCTTGTTTTTGTTTTGTGTTATTTTATCTTTGAACTTTTATGTTATAGTCGAACAAATAATTTGTTCAGTTGAACCATGAAACCAGTAACATATAATCGTATCCTTTTAACTATTTACATGGACAAAAAAAATGATGAGAAATTTTCCCGAGCTACGGAACTAATGAGTGTAGTGGACAAAATCACAACATCATAAGAGTATCTACGGATTGTTTTAGCCCAATAACATACTCTGATATTGATGTAAAAAAATAAATACTTTTTTGTTTTTATAGACTCTTCATGGACTTCTTCCAAGGAGTGATAAAATCTTAGCTTTGAGAAACAATGTTCCATACGCAACTCGATAAAAAAAGGTGACTTGTGAGTTTGGAGGATCCAACACGGGTTCAGTGCAACAACATTTCTGGAGAGTCTACATAACGTAGATTATACCATAGAAGAAGCAATTTAAACTAACACAACTGTTATTTTTTTTCGAATTGATCGGTTGAAAACACCCTATGTGATGTTTCGTCGAAGACCTTGAAGGAAAAGAAGCAGAGAGAAGGAGTGAGTTGAGTACCACATTGATAAAACACGAGCAAATACTAACTTTGTCCCAATATAAAAGTGCAGCACAGGTTAGCTTAAGAACTCACGCAGCCACGCAGTGAGCACAAAGCGAACTATTCTTTCGCCTTTTACTAAAGAATACCGTGTGCGCGCTGCAATCAGTGGCATACGCTAATTTTTTGAGGGATTCTCTTCTTTAGAGGACCCCAACAATACTAGTGTCAATTTTTGTTTCTACACGTGTTGTCTTATAGTTATATGATTTTTAGTATTTTGTATGAGTAAAGTTCCAGTTGCAATATTTACTTGGAGGGGTGGATGTACATCTAAGTTTGGTCCAAGTGGTCGAGTATATTTCATAATTTGTCGAAAGGTTTGTCTAAAGGGTGGAGTCTATATTATAATTTGTTGTTGGTCACCCCCATTGCACTTTGGACGGGTCGATGTCTATCTATGGCCAAGTGGTCGAGCCTACATCATAATTTGTGGGGTGGGTCGTATCCAAATTTTGTTGTTTTTGGTTACTTAATTTTCTCTCGTTGTTTCGTTTTGAGACAATTGTTTAGAGTAGTAAATGATTTATCTTTTTATTTCTACTCTAACTTATGAATCTTCCATACCTTGGTTTCAAGATCCCCTTTTGTGAAAACAAACTTTTGTTTTGTCTATAAGGTTAAACAATATACGAGCACACATTAGAACAAAGTCTAACGTTATCAGAAAGGGTAATTTTCATTTGCACAATTTTTTAAAAAGTGACTAAATCTAAATGAAAGCCTAAAATGACATTTGCATAAATCAGCGGTCTAAAACTAACAATATAGACCGCACAAACTCTCTTTGATGGCGAGTGTATGCGCCATCAAGAGAACATCTTCCCACTTGTTAGAAACGGGTGAGAAGTTCAATCTCAGATTTCAATCCACTAAATATCTCCTACTTTTATACTATATGATAGACGTTGAACTCCACTGGTTGCTTCATGTGTTTATATTTCTTTCTATTTTGAAAATACTGACTCCACCAATAATCAAATTCATTTATAAATATTTTAATCATACGAGAAAGTCTAAAGGACAATTCTTAAGTCATTTCTATAGATATTGAAGGACTGACTTGTGAGTACCACATTGATAAAAAAACGAGTATATACAAACTTTGTCCCAATATAAAAATGCAGCACAGATTAGTTTGAAAACTCACGAAGCCACGCAGTGAGCACAAAGCGAGCTATTCTTTCGCCTTTTACTAAAGAATACCGTGTGTGCGCTGCAGTCAGTGGCATACGCCAATTTTTGGAGGGATTCTCTTCTTTAGAGGACCCCAACAATGCTAGTTTTAACCAATGCATGTATTCTTATTCGTAGTCTTCCTTTATATTCTGTTTTTTATAATATAGGGACCAATATTTGTGAAGGGTAGATAAAAATTCACTCAGTTACTAATTCAATAAGAGTTTTTCAATCAGTGTTCCATTTTATTGAACATCCTTCAAATCGAAATTTCTGATTAAGGGCGGAGGACGGACAAGAGGGAAATGATATGGAGGAGCAAATTCTAGTTGTGAAACAAAAAAATGCAAACAGGGTTCTCAATTAATAATTTGAATACATGCAATAAATCTCTCAATACATAGAGAATTTAGACTAAAGCTACTGCGTTTCGCTGAACCTGTAAGCTACACATTGACTTTGTCCAAGCATAGAATTAGTTGAAGTGCACATAAATGTGTCAAGACACCACGGTAATAACAAGGAAAAAAATGAAAGGGATGAATATCAGATTGCACTGTGCACATCTTAAGTTGGCATTTTTGTTAAAATCATATGGTACCTCATAGAATTAGTCGAAGTGCACACAGGTCAAAGACATCACGGTTGTATGAAGAATAAAACGAAAAAGGAAATAACATTATGGAGCTGTTCGGTAAGAAGGAAAATGTTTTCCTCATAGTAGAATTCAGAAGAAATTTTAATTTTAATTTTTCCCAAGAGTATGATAAAGATTTGTTTGTTGTCTATCTAGTTTGCTATTATATGAAAAAAAAGAAAAAGAAAAGATCAAGGGTAATATATCCCTCATCGGTTGACACAAAGGAAAACAAGTACTAAGATGGTTATAAAAGTTTAGGAAGGAACAACAAGAAACATACTTACCTGGACGGGGTCAATGGGCGATCAATAAGACCCATGGCCTAGGTTTGTGACCTCCATTGCACTTTGGAGGGGTGCCTACCTAAGGTCGACCCAAGTGGTCGAGCCTACGTCATAATTTGTTGCAGTGGGGGCTTGCGTTCGCGCGGCCCCTACCCAATTCTCAAGCAATTTTTTTCTTGTGGTGAGCTGATGAAATTTTATGTATAGTTTTATGTGTTAAGGACGAACAACTTAACTAACATTTTTCATTCATATAATTTGAAAAAATGATCAAAATAGGCCTTAATATCTAAGGAGTACTTTATTTTGATCCTTAATACATTCCACATGATCTATATGGTCCTTCATGTATAATAAAAAGTATTCAATTTGGTCTTTTTCCCTAAATATAACCGATCTTAGTTAAATTTAACTGCGGGCCCACTAAATAAACCCAAACTTTCCCTTTCTCCTTCATCAGTGACGTGAAAAGCTTTACCCAATTTCCCCCTTCTCCCTCTCTCTTCTTTGATGACCACATTGTTCTAGGCCCCGATGCTCGTCCACCAACCAGTCGCTGCTCTCCACTTTTGTCCCTCCTTCACCACCCTTCTGTTCCCAATGTTTTAGCCCTAATTCAAAGTTAAGATTTCTAAAAAAATAATTTTATTGTTAAACACTGGTAATATTATTATAAGATTTAATCCTATTGTTAGATTTGTTAATGTCCACAGTGAGGGTCAATGGTATATATATGATGGTCACAATTTGTTTAAAACAGATCATGTGTTTGAGACAACATTTTTCAGCATTAAAATTTATCATATGAGGCTGATGAAGTATCAACTGAGCAAATTTTATGTTGGAGGCATTTGTAAAACTCAAATCACAACTTACATAAAATAAGATGAACTTGATTCTTAAATGTTTATCAAAAGCAAAATTCAACTATCTAAACCACCCACAAATTGAGAAGTAATATTTTTCAAAGTGGGGCCCAACGTTAGATTTAACTGATGGCTACGTTATATTTAGGGCAAAGGATCAAATTGAGTACTTTTTATAATACATTAAGGACCATATACATTATGTGGAATATGTTAAGGATCAAAATAAAGTAATCCCTATACATTAAGGACCATTTTCTCCATATAATCTGTTAAGTTGGAGCATGAAAATTGCATCCTTTCACTATTTACATGAAAATGATGAGAAATTTGCCTGAGCTGCAGAACTAATGAGTCTATCAAGAGCATCATCCCTCCCCCTATGCTTAAAATATGATAAAATAGAGTTGTTTGAGACCAAATGTTATAAAACCAGAAGCACTCTGGGAGCACACCTTCAATTCCTTCTTAATGATGGAGTTTGAGAAATTCTTTCTTTTAATGGTCAGGGTCGTCATGAGTGATATCGAAATCAATTTCATTTGGATATAATGATGGCTCCTTTGGATGGGCATGTCAAGCTCTGAAGATCCAAAGTCCAAACAGCACGGAAGCCCTGAGATCTTCTAAAGACGAGTGATGCTTGACGTGTAACTACTCAAACATATACTATACAAAAGAGTACGAGCAACATAGATTATAAGGCCAACTTAAAGTAAACAACAGAAAACGCAGTTGTTTTCTGCTTCTGCCTATTAGGTCCTTCACTATACACTTTTTTTAAAAACATACCCTGCATTTGAGTTCAGCTATTCAAGATGCTCAGTCCAAAGCATCCTTACGCGACATTTTGTCAATCATCTTGTGAAAATATATCTCCTTATAATCACAAAGAAGCCAAATCGAAATCATATCTTAAATTAGATGATCGAGAAAGTATACAACAGGACAACTTAAGTAGTTTCTATTTGAAAAACATGTTAGATTTTCAATCATAAAGTTACTGAAAATGAAGCAGAGAACAATATTATAAAGGAGTGAGTGAAGTCAGTACCACATTGATAAACAACGATTAAATACTAACTTTGTCCCAATATAAAAATGCAGCACAGATTAGTTATAAAACTCACGCAGCCACGCAGTGAGCACAAAGCGAACTATTCTTTCGCCTTTTACTAAAGAATACCGTGTGCGCTCTGCAATTAGTGGCATACGCCAATTTTTGGAGGGGTTCTCTTCTTTGAGTACCCCAACAATTCTAGTTTCAATTTTTTTTTATATATTTGTCTTGTTATATAATTTATAGTATTTTAGATGAGCAAATTTTGAGCTGCATAACAAAAAATGCAAACTGCTTCTTCTAAGGTACCTTGCTTAGTTTGTACTTTCTTTTTTTTATTTTGTCCACCTTATAGAATTAGTCGAAGTGCACATAGGCTAACGACATCACAGTGTTTGGAATGAAGGAAATATGTTTTCGTCCATATGGAACACACCCTACAAGTTGAGCAACTTTTGCAGTAAGCATAGATTATTGTCAACACCTTTAATCTCAGTACCAACTAGACTCTTGACTTTGTCATTGAAATTGGATTATATGATTTAGTCAATACTTTTTTTTTTATGGCAAGGAAAACCACAGGCGCTATCATTTGGGTGCGCACAGGGTAACCCCCTACGCTTCTATGCAATAGCTCGCAAACCACACAGGAGAGGTAACCTACACTAGGCAAGTCATGTACGACGAGCTCGAGCCAGAAGACAAATCCATTGCTTTTGTTGGCAAGGAATTTCGAACTTGAGACCTCCAACATGGAAGTCCCAAGCCCAAACCACTAGGCCACCCCAAAGGGTATGATTTACTCAATACTGAAATTCACAAGGGCTTTTTAATCTTATTTTTATTTGCCCATGATTATGGTAAAGATTTGCTTGTTGTCTATCTGGTTTGCTATTAAATGAACAAAAAAGAGATGAAGTGCAATATATCCCTCATCGGTTGATACAAAGGAAAACAAGTATAAAGATGGGTATAAAGGAATAGGAAGGAGCAACATGAAACATACTTACCTTTACAGGGTCAATGGGCGATCAATAAGACCCATGGCCTAGGTTTGTGATCTCCATTGCACTTTGGAGGGGTGCCTACCTAAAGTCGGCCCAAGTGGTCGAACCTATGTCATAATTTGTTGCAGCGGGGGCCTGCGTTCGTGCGGCCCCTTACAATTCCTAAGCAAAATTTTCTTGTTTTGTATTTGCTTTGTGTTCTTGTATCCAAACAGTGAGCTGATGAATGCTTGATCTTAAATTTTTCAATATATAGAATCATTTCCCCCCCTGCCAGAAGAACTCTGCATTCGAGTTCAGCTATTCAAGAGTGACGTCGAAATCAGTTCCTTTGGGTGGGCACGTCAAGCTCTGAAGATCCAAACTAGACGGAAGCTCTAAGATCTTCTAAAGATGCGTGATGCATGACGTCTAGCTACTCAAACATATACGAGCATACAAAAGAGTACGAGCAACATAGATTATAAGGCCAACTTAAAGTAAACAACAGAAAACTCCTTTGTTTTCTGCTTCTGCCTATTAGGTCCTTCACTATAAACTTTTTAAAAAACACAACCTGCATTCGAGTTCAGCTATTCAAGATGCTCAGTTCGCGACATTTTATCCATCATCTTGTGAATTTATATCTCCTTATAATCACAAAGATACCAAAGCGAAATCATATCTTAAATTAGTTGATCGAGAAAGTATACAACATGACAGCTTAAGTAGTTTCTATTTGAAAAACATGTTAGATTTTCAATCATAAAGTTGCTGAAAAAGAAGCAGAGAACAATATGATAAAGGAGTGAGTGAGGTGAGTACCACATTGATAAACAACGATTAAATACCAACTTTGTCCCAATATAAAAATGCAGCACAGATAAGCGAAAGAACTTACGCAGCCACGCAGTGAGCACAAAGCGAACTATTCTTTCGCCTTTTACTAAAGAATACCGTGTGAGCGCTGCAATTAGTGGCATACGCCAATTTTTGGAGGGATTTTCTTCTTTAGAGGATCCCAACAATGCCAGTTTTTAACCTTTTCTATGTGTGTTCTTATTCATAGTAACATTTGCTTATATTTTGATATTATATTATTACGTATTTTGAGATTTCTGATTAAGGGTGAAAGGAGAGACAAGAGGGAAATGATATAGAGGAGCAAATTTTAGTTGTGAAACAAAAAAATTGCAAACAGGGTTCTCAATTATTATTTGAATACATGCAATAAATCTCTCAACACATATAAAATTTAGACTAAAGCTACTGTGTTTGACCGAACCCGTAAGCTACACATTGACTTTGCCCGAGCATAGAATTAGTTGAAATGCACACAAATGTCTCAAGACACCACGGTAATAACAAGAAAAAAAAAAGGACGATATCAGATTGCCCATTGCACATTTTAAGTTAACATCATATGGTACCTCATAGAATTAGTCGAAGTGCACACAGGTCAAAAACATCATGATTGTATGAAGAATAAAACGAAAAGAAGAAACATCATGGAGCTGTTCGGTAAGAAGGAAAAATACTTTTCAATAAAAATATTTTCCTCGGCACCAAAAACACCCTATAAGTTGAGAAGCTTTTGCAGTAAGTTTAATTTTTCCAATAGTATGATAAAGATCTGTTTGATATTAAATGAAACAAAAAATAATAATAAAAAAAAAAAGATGAAGGGCCAATATATCCCTCATCGGTTGACATAAAGGAATACAAGCATTAAGATGGGTATAAAAGAATAGGAAGGAGCAACAAGAAACATACTTACCTGGACGGGGTCAATGGGCGATCAATAAGACCCATGGCCTAGGTTTGTGACCTCCATTGCACTTTGGAGGGGTGCCTACCTAAGGTCGGCCCAAGTGGTCGAGCCTACGTCATAATTTGTTGCTGTGGGGGCCTGCGTTCGCGCGGCCCCTATCCAACTCTTAAGCCAATTTTTCTTGTTTTTGATGATTTATTCAGTCCAAAGCATCCTATGCGACATTTTCATCGATCACCTTGTGAGCATGTATTTCTTATATCAGTACCACAGCAATTCTAGTTTCAATTGTTTTCACCACATGTTTCTTATTTATGTACCACACGTTTCTTATAATTATGATTTTTAGTATTTTGTATGTTGTATGAGCTAAATTCAAGTTGCAATATTTACCTTGATATGGTTAGTGGGCGATCAATATGGCTCACGAAGTAGGTTGGTGACCTAAATTGCACTTTGGAGTGATGGATGTCTATTTAATGTCACACTTTGGAGTGGTGGGTTGGTGACCCTCTATTGCACTACGGAGTGGTGGATGTACATCTAACGTTGGTCAAGCCTATATCATAATCTGTCTTTGGTGACCTCTATTGCACTTTGGACGGGTCGAGCCTATATCATAATTTGTCTTTGGGTGACCTCTATTGAACTTTGGACGGGTGGATGTCCATCTAAGGTCGGTCCAAGTGGTCGAGTCTATATCATAATTTGTGGCAGTGGGAGCCGTATCCTAATTCATAATCAAAATTTCGTTATTTTTGGTTACTTTTAACTCTCTCGTTGTTTCGTTTTGAACCAATTATTTAGAGTAGTAAATGATTTATCTTTTTATTTCTACTCTTACTTATGAATCTTCCATACCTTGGTTTCAAGATCCCCTTTTGTGAAAACAAACTTCTATTTTGTCTATAAGGTTAAACAATATATATACAACCACACATTAGAACAAAGTCTAATGTTATCATAAAGGGTAATTTTCATTTGCACAATTTTCAAAAAGAGTGAAATTCTAAATGAAAGCCTAAAAATGAACATTTGATGGCGAGTATCCGCGCCATCAAGAGAACATCTTTCCACTTGTTAGAAACTGGTGAATCCACGCCTTTTGGCTGGCCTGAGGCGTATCGATAAAGTGGATTCAGGATCATAGGAAGTGACATTAATGTCTAGAAACGTTTGACAAGTTGCTGCTATTTGTCGGTTGAGAAGATCAATCTCAGATTTCAATCCATTCAATATCTCCTACTTTTATATGATACAATACATGAAAATCCTGACTCCATCACTAATCGAAATTCAAATAGTAATATTTTAATCATACGAGAAAGGATAAAGGACAAACTTAAGTCATTTCTATAGATATTGAAGGACTGACTTGTGAGTACCACATTGATAAAAAACGAGTATATACAAACTTTGTCCCAATATAAAAATGCAGCACAGATTAACTGAAGAGCTCACGCAGCCACGCAGTGAGCACAAAGCGAACTATTCTTTCGCCTTTTACTAAAGAATACCGTGTGAGCGCTGCAATCAGTGGCATACGCCAATTTTTGGAGGGATTCTCTTATTTAGAGGGCCCCAACAATACTAGTTTAAACCTTTTCTACATGTGTTCTTATACATAGTAACATTTTTTATATTATGATATTATAATATAGTGACACTCCTTCAAGTTAACATCATATATATAGTACCTTATAGAATTAGTCGAAGTGCACGTAAGTAAAAGTCATCACGGTTGTATGAAGAATAAAATGAAAAGAAATAACATTATGGAGCTGTTCGGTTAGAAGGAAAAATACTTCTCATGAAAAATGTTTTCCTTTGTACCAAAAACACCCTATAAGTTGAGAAACTTTTGCAGTAAGTTTAATTTTCCCAAGAGTATGATAATGATTTGTTTGATATTAAATGAAACAAAAAATAATAAGAAGTAG